>CP094634.1:34368560-34653992 GCA_023657505.1 Camelina hispida | reverse complement strand
GAGAGATGCATCATTGAAAACAAAATTTGAAGATGTGAGATTCACCTGGATCAAATGCACACACAACAAAGCTGCAGACTTTCTAGCAACAAACACTCTCCCTTTAAGCACATCCTTTATGTATCATTATTATGTGCCATTTGGTTTATCAACTTTCCTCCATGAGGATTATTGTAGCAACGATACTTAATTATTAATAATACTAGATGTTGCAAAAAAAAAAAAAAAAAAAAAAAATCCTAAACGATTCTAAATGCTTAACTTAGAATCAATTTTAACATTTATAATGTATTGATTTATTTTTAATCTTAAGCATTTCTTAAAGAAAAAAAAAAACATGGTCAAGTTCAAAAGGTTTATTTATTCAGTTCCAGATTGATCTTAGCAATAAACAATATCAAAGTTATTGATGGGTCTTGGTTCGGGCCTAGGCCCACCTACACATCATCCCATGATGATAGTTCGTCGATAACCAACAAAATTCACAGACAGACCGGTTCTTCTTTCAGAGTTTTTGTGTTTCAGAGAATTTAACTTTGAAAAAATGAGTATCGTCGCTTTGATCTGCTAAAATCCCCCATTTTGCAAAATTCAAAACCTGTAGAAGAGATTGAAGAAAAATGGCACTACCTCCTTCGTCTCCTTCATCATCTCCATCTCTTCAACGTCTTTCCACCTTCAAAAACCCACCTCCTTCTTCACTCTCCTCCGGCGCACCACCACCGTCTTCTTCGCCGCTCGATTCTTTCGCCACCGATCGAGTCCTCTCCCCGTTTCTCTCCTCTTCCTTCTCCTCCGCTACTTTCTCCTCCAAAGCTCTCGCTTCTGGATCTCCCTTCCACCGCCGAGCGTCTCCACCAAGCCATCGCCCTCCTCGATGCTCAGCTCCGTAATGACGTCATCTCTCGTCACCCTGAATTGCTCGCTCAGCTCTCTTCTCTTTCCCACGCCGATATCTCTCTCTCTTCTCTCCGATCCTCAGTCTCTTCACTCCAATCTTCCATTCGCCGTGTTAGATCCGATCTATCTGAACCGGTCCGGTCGATCCGATCCAAATCCGTTCAGCTATCTAATCTTCACTCCGCTGCTGAGTTACTCTCTCACTCCGTTCGTACGCTTCGTCTCTCCAAGAAGCTTCGAGATCTAACGGATTCTCCCGATCCAGATAAGATCGATCTCACCAAAGCTGCACAGCTTCATTTCGAGATCTTAACCATGTGTAAAGAGTACGATCTCTTCGGCATTGATGTTATTGATGAGGAAATCGAGTTTGTTACTGAGGTTGGTGAGAAATTGAGGTCTGAAGCTATGAAGGTGTTGGAGAGAGGCATGGAAGGGTTGAATCAAGCTGAGGTTGGGACTGGTCTGCAAGTTTTCTATAACCTTGGAGAGCTCAAGCCTACGGTGGATCAATTGGTGAATAAGTACAAGGGAATGGCTGTGAAGAGTGTGAGCGTTGCTATGGACATGAAGGCTATATCTTCTGGCTCAAGTGGTGGGTACGGGCCTGGTGGGATTAGGTCTAGCGGAGCACCGCACATTGGTGGCGGTGCTAAAGTTAGGGAGGCGTTGTGGCAGAGGATGGCTAGTTGTATGGAACAGTTGTATTCACTTGTAGTTGCTGTGTGGCACTTGCAGCGTGTACTGTCCAAGAAGAGGGATCCATTTACTCATGTCCTTCTTCTTGACGAAGTCATCAAGGTTCGGAATTTTACTGATTATTTAGGCTCCCGTTGTTGATTCCTTAGTTTATAGTGTTGATATCTCGAGGGTCAAGCTGCATTAGATAGTTGAGATAAAGAGAGTGTTCCTGGATGGGTTTATACTGTTACCTTTTAAGTTCCGTCTCTAAGGTACTATCAATGTCCTGAGGGGCAAGCTGCATTAGATCCTTACATGTTTTTGCATCAAAAAGTAACTTGGGAATGTGTTTCTGTGATGTCAGGGATGATGATTAAATTATATTCCAGACTGTATTTCTTGTTTTATTGCTGACATGAAGTGTTTATATGCACAGGAAGGTGATTCTATGTTAACCGACAGAGTCTGGGATGCACTTGTGAAGGCGTTTACTAGTCAAATGAAGTCTGCATACACAGCTTCGAGCTTTGTAAAAGAAATATTCACAATGGGATATCCAAAGCTCGTTGCTATGATAGAAAATCTTCTTGAAAGGATTTCTTTCAACACGGATGTGAAGGGGTGTTGCCTGCTATTAATTTAGAAAGGAAAGAACAAATGGTTGCATGCATTGCAATATTCCAGACTGCTTTCTTATCCCTATGCTTTGGCCGCTTGTCAGACCTTGTGAACTCCATATTCCCTATGTCGAGCCGTGGGAGTTTACCTTCAAAAGATCAGATCTCACAGGTATTATCACACATTCAAGATGAGATTGAGGCTGTTCATCCAGATGCTCGTTTGACTCTTCTAGTTTTGCGTGAGATAGGAAAGGCCCTTAATAACCTAGCTCAACGAGCTGAGTGCCAGGTATGATAAACTTCTTTTTTCTTATGTTTTTCTTCTCACTTGCCAAATTATTAGTACCCATTGTCCTTTTGAGTATGGATTTCATAAACTCCCTAAAGTATGGCATCAGTTTCTGCTTGTAGACAATGTATATATTATAGGAAGTTAAGTTACATGAAGATGTATAAGGTAGAATGAGTACAAAGTAAAAATTCATGCGGCAATTATAATTTCATCGAGACAGAAATGAAGAGAAATAGAGCTACATCTTCCTCTGTTAAGCAAATAAATACGTGTTGACTAGCTGACATAATTGGGGCTAAGCAGTGTAAAGAAGTTAGACTGCTATGTATGCTTTATGTCTGACATGTAACACAGCTACAATTATATTGCAGATTTCTACAGGCCCCGAGACGCGCCAGATATCAGGTCCTGCAACTTCAACACAGATCAGGAACTTCACATTATGTCAGCATTTGCAAGGAATCCACACACATATATCATCCATGGTAGCAGACCTTCCTAGCATTGCTGCTGATGTATTGTCTCCTAATCTGGCTGCAATCTATGATGCGGCATGTGAGCCAGTTACACCTTTATTTAAAGCTATGCGAGACCAGCTCGAGTCATGCATTCTTCAAATCCATGATCAAAACTTCGGTGTTGATAATGCTGACATGGACAACAACGCTTCCTCATACATGGAGGAGTTGCAGAGATCGATTCTTCACTTCCGCAGTGAGTTCCTATCTAGACTATTGCCTTCCGCAGCGACCGCTAACACTGCAGGGACAGAATCGATCTGCACTAGACTTGCAAGACAAATGGCTTCAAGGGTTTTGATCTTCTACATCAGACATGCTTCCCTTGTGCGACCACTTTCAGAATGGGGAAAACTCAGGATGGCCAAAGACATGGCTGAGCTGGAACTAGCAGTGGCACAGAATTTGTTTCCCGTGGAACAACTCGGAGCACCGTACAGAGCTCTTAGAGCGTTTAGGCCGTTGATTTTCCTGGAAACATCACAAATGGGATCATCTCCTCTCATCCAAGATCTACCACCAAGTATCGTCCTACATCATCTCTATACAAGAGGCCCAGACGAGTTAGAATCACCAATGCAAAAGAACAGACTGAGTCCTAAGCAGTACTCACTGTGGCTGGATAACCAAAGAGAGGATCAGATCTGGAAGGGTGTTAAAGCCACTTTGGATGATTATGCAGTGAAGATCAGGTCGAGAGGGGACAAAGAGTTTAGTCCAGTTTATCCTCTAATGCTTCAAATTGGATCGTCTTTGACACAAGAAAACTTATAAGCTCCATGTGCTTTGCTACCGAACCAATAATTTTTCTATTGCGGGTTAGTGGAACTACATCTGTTTCGCCTCACGGAATTTTTCTTTAGTTGTAGTTACAATATCTCTCACATACATGTCATGTAAATCGAGATTCATACATCATACCGTGCTTGGTGTCTTCAATGACTTCCATAATTTGTTTGAAGAGAAGCTCTTTGCTTTTGTTTATGTCAGAGACCGAACCCTCTTGCTCTAGTTTCTAATGTTTAATTGTTGAAGCAAGATTCCTTTATTATAGAGTAGTTATCTTACTTTTATTTCTTTTCGATATTTAATATTAACGTAGTTCCAGGCCAAGAGCATGATACAGTAAATTTAGTCTTCTTCGCTGGCTTGTGTTCAAACTGATCTGGTCCAACTTCCCCAAAGTCTGATTTTGGCTTCAACCGGGTTAAACTACCGATTCCGAAAATCAAAACCATAGCAAGGTTATTAAGGTAGATCGAAAGAGAAGTGAAACAGAGTTTTACTATACAAAGAGGGGAGACGTATCCATCATATATTCATATTCATACCAAAGAGTATTTACATAGCAAAATATATAAAACAAAACCTGTCAACTAACTTTTAGAAACCACATCTACTACCCCTCTCTTTTTTTTTTTTTTTTTTTAATCTCTCTCGATATTACAAAGTCAACAACCATGGATCAATATCCAACGGAAATAGATCTCTCCCTAAACCAAGAGGAGAACGTGAACGTTGACGCCTTTTAATCTCGCTAAGAACCCTCCTCATCTCCGGCTGCTGCAGGGACGGTTGCCTTGTCTTCTCAAACTCTTTCTTTATCTTCACCACTTGGCTATGTACTATTGGACCATCCTCGTTTCCATTATTGGCCTTGTTCTCCATCGTTACTCAAACCCGAGACTAAAGAAACAGAAACAAGAGAACCTCTTTATAAACTACGTTCTTCTGTGTACAAGACAGGACGACACGAGTTTTGTGTGAAGTAGAAGCGAAGTTAGGTTTGGTGGGCAACGCCAGATTAGTCTCAACTCTAGAATATAAAACAAAGTAAGGCTTTTGTGATTTTCAGAGAGACGACTCTTTCTATCTTTACCTATCTCTTGTTTTATAAACAAAACGTGAAGGACGGTGTTCGGTGAACTCTGGTTACGTGTCGGTAACGTTGAAACATTTGTGAAGAGTCTCCTAACGTATATCTTTAAATTTGACCCTTGTTTTAGTAAGATATGTTATTGGAAATTGGATAAATGAAAGAGTCGGGTTTTAACCGTTGAGAGACTAAAAAGGATGCCATGTGGACGGACTCAAGTCGTTGGTCAATTAGAAGATTCTAGTGGATATCCCTTTTGAGACGTTTCTTTTGATCACTCGTTAATAGTTTATGCAAACGCATTACACTCGTGTGTTCTTTTTTTTTTCTTTTTCTTTTTGGCCTTCAAGCTTACACGTTTCGTTTAATGATCATTATTGTTTTCCTCGTCTTTGGCCCATATCATCAAATCGTCCACTTTTGACATTCATGAAATTGCCCCCATACAAGGTGCTAAGTTCCAATGTCTTCGTCTCGTTGTTGGTTAAAACTCAAAATATAAAAGAAAGAACATTGTACACGACACAATACAAAAAAATTACCTAATGATTGTCAAACCTTCGCAAGAGTTTATCCGCTAAAACAAATGGTGTCAGTTAACTGGAGCTTATAGTCTAGATCACATCTAATCATTTGTGTCATATCCCGAGAGAGAAACTCGAGACTGATACCAAACTAAACTATAGCTCCAGTCCATCTTGTAGTCTGACAATTAATACATCTCATGGACTCTCGATCATAACTGGCATCCCGGCCGTAGTTATGAAATACAAAAGATTTGCTAAAATTATTTGGTTTGACTTGGTTTCTTCCGGCTCCAGAAAATTAGTCTTTGGGTCTAGGAATACTTTAGGATCACTCCTGAGTTATAAAAAAAAAAACATGAAGATTCATATTACCCAAAGATGTCGATGTGGCAAATATAGGTTTTACAAAAAAAAGAAGGATGATATTAATCTGTAGCCTCCAATGATTAAATAATTAATCTTGTAGCCTTGTTTATTTTTTAATTAGTTCTCTTTCTTCTGACTCAATTAATGCCACAATTTTCAATTACCCTTTGTTACATATACGCGTTAACAAAAATAATAGCGAAATAAAAGTTTAGATCCAACAGAAAAACTTAACATTGCTCATTTGTCGTCAATAACAATATCAATCCCCAAATAAATCAAATTATATCACGATAACTTTAAAACTATATGGTAAACATATATTTAACTTGTTATTATACAACTGATATTCGCTAACTTATCATCTTCTTCTTATTTAAGTTGATAAAACAATAATTTTTATGATAAATATGTATGATAATGTATAAGTTAACTGTAGTAACTAAATTATCAAAGTAACAAATAAGTTAATATATAAGTCCTAATTATACTTATATACATCACCAAATAAATCAAATTATATCACGTTAACTTTAAAAGTATATATATGGTAAACTCATATTTAACTTGTTATTATACAATTGATATCAATTAACTTATCATCTTCTTATTATTTAAGTAGATAAAACAATAATTTTTTATGATAAATATGTATGATAATGTATAAGTTAACTGTAGTAGCTAAATTATCAAAGTAACCAATAAGTTAATATATAAGTTAGCTGGTATCAATTGTATAATAACAAATCAAATATGAGTTTACCATATAGTTTTAAAGTTATCGTGATAGAATTTGATTTATTTGGTAATAATAGTGTTATCGACGATGAATGAACAATGTTAATTCTTTTCTGTTGAATCTAAAGTTTTATCTCGTTATTATTTTTGTTAACATGTATTTGTAACAGAGGATAATTTTGACATTAATTGAGTCAGAAGAAAGAGAACTAATTAAAAAATAAACAAGGCTACAGATTTAATTATTCAATCGTTGAAGGGTACAGATTAGTATTACCCAATATGATATCTCTTCTGACCAACTTGATTCCAGCATCTTGGTTGGTAAATTGGTTGTAAATAACTTTCTATGCGTTTTAGGTACTTTAAAATAAAATAAAAAAACAATTAGTCGTTTTAGTTATCATGTCTTTTTCCAACATTATTAGGTTCAAAATTGTTTGGTTTTTAGTTTTAAAATATGGTATTGTAAATTAAAAATAAATGCTTGAATTAATGTGTTAAAAATGTGATCATATTAAATTATTAATATTCTGATGTTCAAAATTTTATTTTTAACTAAGGAACGATAAAGTAGAGTTTCATTTTTGATTAAATTTATCTGAAAATATCAAATAAATATTTTAAAGAAATGGAAATAATTTATTTGACATAAAAATCGAAAACTTTGTTATTTAAGAATATTTTCTTTTGATATCTTCAAATGAAATATCATTTTTTGTATTTTTAGTTTATGAAATAAAAATATTCAATTTTGTGTTTATTATACAAACTCATATATATATATATATATTATTTTTATAAACCACAATCACTTGCAACATTTATTTTTTTACTCCAACAAGGGTACTTAACATCTTAGTCCAATAAGGATACCTAACATTATTTTTAATATAGAAAAGTAAATTAACAAAGAGCAAAACATATACAAAATATAATAAAAAAATATGTAAAATATATTTATGTGTGTGTTTTTACTTTTTATGATAACCCCAAGAATAATATGAGTACCAATTGTAGTCATGGTTTTCATCTCTCTTTTGATTTTATTTGTTTTTGATTTTTTGGATTTTATCTGTTGACATGCATCAACGGTATTTATGAACTGTCATATCGAGGCACGTAAACCGAGTGAAGGGCAAACCAACGTTTTGACGGCTTAGTCTCACGACAATGAAAAACCTTCATTGGAGTTTTCGTTCCAGCGATGCAACATTACTGCAAGCGCTGACCTTATACCAATCAAAGTTGTAAGGCATTTTTGGGACGTCCATGGCGTACCTTCTCAATAGTAGTATTCATGGAGTGCTTTATTGACGATTTAATCGATTCAAGGGGCTGGGTTCCATGGAACATAACCGATCTTGTAACCCTATCCATTCTGTATTATGGTGAGTGCAGAAATACAGGCCCAGAAGCATATACAAGTCAAAGAGTGAGTTGGAAGGGCTATAAAATTATTAGGGATCCCATTGAAGCTGAGGTTTACAGTTGGAAATCTTATTCAAAGAAATTTCTGGATTAGTGGAGTTCCCTACCAATTGGGTCTGTAATGAACATATATCCCAACATGTGATAGATTAATGTAATGCGGTTGTGGAAGTCTAATTATTTTTTAATATAGAAAAGTAAATTAATAAAGAAAAAAACATTCAAAATATAAGCAAAATATAAGCAAAATATATTTATATGTTTTTACTTTTTTATGATATGAAAAGGATGATCTGAGAATCAATTATATTCATGGCTTTTGTCTCTATGTTGTTATGTTAGTTGTTTTGATTTTTGGATTTTAAATCAAATTTTAAATGTTTTTGGTAAATAGTATTTTGGATAAACCGTTTATATAAGATTTTATAGTAAAATAAATTTTTGATTTTTGATTTTTATATTTTGAAGTTTTTTTGTGAATAATATTTTGAATAAACGTTTTTTTATATATGATATTTTTATTTCAAAGAATTTAAGTGTTGAAGGTTTAAGTTTGTGAAAACTAACTGAATTGAAATCTCATCGTTATTGTACTTTTTGGTTTATAGGTGTTTATATATCTAACACTTAATTTTCTAACAAAAAAAATATTTTTAACTTTTGATTTTCAAATTATAATATTGTAAAGTTATTTTGCAGTGAATTATAAAAATAATGTGAAAAAGAGTGAGATGGGAGTTTGATTTTTCGGATTTTTCTTTTTTGATGTCGGTTTTTGGATTTATATTTTTAAAAACCATATAAAACCATTTATATTTGGGTCTGGTTTAGATTTAGATTGAAGAAATTAGGAAATTATTGACCCAACTCAGGTGTTTCTGATATGATTTAACGGAAATTTATTCTCACCTTTACAGCCAGCCTTTCGATATTAAATATGAGAGAGAAAACAAAAGTTATCAACTTTATTCATCAGATCTGAGTAGTATGATTTTTGGTTTGTCACTTCCGACAAACCTAAACCTCAATCACCGAACAATGTTCTTAAAAAGTTTAGTTTATTTCTCCGGTTAAAAATATTTTTTCTATCCCCTATATATTAATAAATATTAAATATTGGAACAAGGAACTACTTGCAGCTCATGTCTCACTTGAATATATCACTAAGATTCAAAAAAATGTATTAACATAACTCACTGAAGACAAACTATTTTGGAACTATCAGACATCTCGTGAATACTCTGTAAAATCAGGCTATTGGTTTGCTACACATGAAGAGGAATATAGACAAGACTTACCACTCATTCCATATGGTTCGGTCATCATCAAAAATAGAATATGGAAACTTCCAATTCTCCCAAAAATAAACCAATTTATGTGGAGAGTACTTTCCCAAGCAATAGAGACAAAGACCAGATTGAATACAAGGGGAATGACATTAGATCCAATCTGCTCACGTTGTGGATTACATGATGAAACCATCAACCATATTTTGTTTGACTGTTCTTACGCACAACATTTATGGTAGTTCCAATCTACCAAATAAAATACTTCCACAACATTTTTAGCATATGATATTGACACCATCTTCACTGCGTTTCTAGATTTACAATCTAATAGTGCTATAATATCAGCTCAAGCTTTGAAACCATTCTGGTTAATGTAGAAAGTTTGGAAATCGAGAAATAAACACATTTTTGAAGACATCAATATTTCTCCAATGTCACTATGGCTACAAACTAAAGTAGAAGTTCAGGATTGGCTGGCGGTAACAAATAGACAGAGAGAACAACCAAGATATCATGATCCAACCTTAGACACCAATCGATGGATTTCTCCAAGGCCTTCAGTTATAAAGTGTAATTTTGATGCTAGCTATAGTAATGATGATCAATTGGCAACAGGAGGTTGGATTTTTCGAGATCAGATAGGTAAAAGCTTAACATGGGGAGCAAGCAAATTAGGATCCGCATTATCACCACTTGAGGCAGAAACAAAAGCTTTACTTGAAGCAATACAACAAGCTTGGATAAGAGGTTTTACGACAATCATCTTTGAAAGAGATTGTTCAATCCTAATGGACAATATCAATGGCCATTCAACTAATGCTGCTATTCGAAGCATCTGTATGGATATATCTTTTTGGACAACAAAGTTCTAACACACAGAGTTTTGTTTTGTTCATCGAGTATGTAATGAATCAGCCCATGTCTTGGCAAAATATGGTTGTACAATGCATGAGTTTTATTCAGATTTTGTGTATATGCCTCTTTGGCTAATTTCAACTCTGTGTCATCTAAATATTGGTTAAGTTAATAAAATGACTTTTCTGTGAAAAAAAAGAGAAGCACGTTTGCAAAAAAAAAAAAAAAAAAAACTGATGTGTCAGCATTACAGAGCTTATGACCTTTTTTATCAATCAATCCTCAAAACATCAACTTATTTATAGTTCTCTACCATTGTATTTATTTACTTTAAAAAAAAAAACCTAAATGATACACTCATGAGACAAAACTTCTCCTTTCACCTATAAACACTTTCTTCTTTTCACTAACATATACAATACCAGAACAACCAAAAAACTCCAAAATTTTAGCAAAACTCTATCTACAATTTTCACGTAAAATGAGACAATGTATTTTCTACTCAAAATTTAGAAAAAAGTAAAAAGAAATTGTAAAAAAATATGTTATATCAAATACATTAATAACAAAGACAAATTATATGATATTATTTATAGTTAAACATACACGCGTGACGCGCGGGTCGTGTACCTAGTATATATATAAAATCAATACGATTTATGATCTGATCGGACCCGTCCCCTACCACCGGATAAATCTCGGGTTTAGACACGCCGCTAAAGACAATAAAGGAGCGGGACCACTCAATCACAATGATCAGTGATGGGCTTTTGGGATAAGAATGGTTGAAACATTATGGAAAGAAATATTAAAAGTGTACAGTTGGCTTTTGATGTTGAAGTGCATCATCATTCCCGTGGTGACCCAAATTAAAAAACACAAAGGAAGAAGAAGAGAATATAAATTTGGAAGAAGAACGATTCAGAAAAAAGAATAAAAACTCCTTTTGGATTGTTTCCGCTTCAACTTCAACTTTGATCATCCACACAGATCAGAGGTAGGTATGCCCATTACTCTTAATGATCCCATTGATACGTATTATATTCTTTGTTCAGATTATTATTACTTAATTAGGATCTCCATATATCTTCTTCGATGATTTGGTTTGTTGTCTTCAGATGTGTAACCACCAGTTTTGCTTAGGTTCAAACATTGTATCATAACATCCATCAAACCGTGCATACAAAAACTCTTGTGATTAAAATTTTCTTTTAATACATCCGATCTCCACTCTATCCTTGTTTAATTTAGACGGTAGTGTTAAGTTACTACCAATTGATTACGTTAAATGATCAGAACTATAATACCAAAAATGTCAGTTTTTCTTTGCAAACTTGCATTTTTTAAAAGCCAAACCAAAAAACTAATTAAGCTTGGGTAATTTTCACAAACGAGATCTCTTTTTTTTTTTTTTTTTACCAACACGTACCGTAAAAGCAATATATAATATAAGCAAAATATGTATCCATGATCTCTTTAATAAGTGGTCTAGTAAATCATTTTCAGTACATGGTTTAATAAGTATACCGCATTAAGGAAAACATTGGTAATACATTAACTCTTTATATCTCTCATGACTCATTAGTGAAAGCCAAGAAATGGGAAACGACAAAGGAACTATGAAGGTTGAAATTCCTGCTGATGGCAACTCTACGGCCGAAGCAGGTGGCTCCGGTGGGCTAACCCGTCAGACAAGCATGAATAAGACCAACTGCCTTTGCTCGCCAACCACTCACCCTGGTTCTTTCCGGTGTAGGATGCACCGGAGTTTTTCACTGCCACGTACCAAGAGTATCGAGGCTGCATCTCTATCGGATCTTTCATCCAAGCCAGTGGATTACCCTGGAGCCGCTAAATAGATTCATCCATGATACATGGATCAAGGGCATTGCAATTGCTTGTTGTAACTTGTAATTTAATCAATATGTGGAGCATTAGGTTTTTTTCAACAACATGCATTGTAACCTTGAGCTGGTCTTTCCTAAAAAAGATGAATAAAACTCAAGTTCCATTCTCTTTGGGAAGAGATTAAAACATGTTCACAAGAGAAACTTGGATGCAACTTTCAGGGAGCTGATCGTATTAGAAATCTAGAAGTAATTAGCTTACTCTTAAATATAATTATTACATATCCGAGGGTTAGTGAGT
This sequence comes from Camelina hispida, assembly GCA_023657505.1. NCBI lineage: Eukaryota > Viridiplantae > Streptophyta > Magnoliopsida > Brassicales > Brassicaceae > Camelina > Camelina hispida. The sequence goes on along the minus strand of CP094634.1, from coordinate 34,641,751 downwards.
AGAGACTAGAGACTGAAGTCGAACCTTAGTTGTAACTTTATATGATTAATACTTTGAAATATCGATATACAAGAAGGTCCCAATCTTGTAGTGTATTGACTATATATATTTTGGTCTCTTAAGTCATCTCAAAGGGCAGATAATCAAATTAATGAGAGACAGTTACAAAATAGACATGGCTTGGTGCTAGATTGGCAAATCAATCAAAGTACTACTCATGAGTCATGACTCATCTTTCAAAAGACTACAAAGCCATGACAACTTTGAGAAATGCTTGTAAATTTATTTTCTTTCAAAAAGTGAAAAAAGTGAAAAGAAAAAAAAATCTGTTGATTGAAAGAGAAACAATGATGGATGTGTCATAAAATGTGGAAGAGGAAATGAATATGAATAATGCTTGTTGGTTTAATTTTGAAACAGTCAAAATCGTTTTATCACGAAGAGCCCATGTTGTCTCTTTAATTTGGGCGGTGCTATGTTTTTTTCACTTATTTTTTGGTATGGAATGTGAAAACACCATAGTGTATAATGAAGTTGAATTTGTAAAGAATTTTCCCATATTGGTAGATATAGCTAGTATAAACACTATTTATATCAGATGCCAAATCCAATCTAATACTCTCATATACTCAAATAAGTTTTGGATCCAACATACACAATTTTATATTTATCTAAGTTTTTTTGTCAATAACATACTGCAAATTTGATTTTTTTGATGGTGATGTAGCGACGACACAAATAGGAACTACTAGATTACATGTCTCAGTCAAATAAATCATTTTTTTCCATAATTTTCTTTCTGATAACAAATTATAAATTAATTAAGTTTCAACAAGGTGAAAATATCAACTGATTAGGTCAGATCCATAAATGGAAGTTGTTGTTGAACAAGAATGATTTGAAATCAAGAATTCTTGTTAGGAATAATTGGAGGTTAGTACAAAAACATGGAAACTTGTTTAGTGAGAGAGAGACCATGTGATAGGTGACATTATTATAGAAAGTAAATCGTGATATGTAAACTTAATGCATATCAAATCCAAGTTTGTTAAGATATCCTGTCTAAACAAATAAGTGCAAATTATTATTCAAAAAATGTAAAATATTGAGAAACGTAAAACTTTTCCTAGTGCATTATGAACATGATCTTTTTGTTTTGTTTTGGGTATATCGAATACGACCAAATGATAACAAGGAATAAATTGGAGATATGTACTAATCAAAACCAGAAGCAGCCAACAGAGACAGAATAGGAAGATTTTTGACTTTTACTCTTTACAAATTTTTAGAATAGTCAAAGTTCAAAACCAAATAAATATCATCAGGTCATTTTCTTTGACCTTTCTTGGAACCTAAACATGTGTCACATAAGAATCCAGCTATGATTTCTAATTTCTTATAACAATATTATTTATCATCTTGGAGATTTCAATGAAGTTACAAAGAGTGAAGAGGTTTTAACATTTTCTTTCTTTTACTCTAAGATACCTAAATTACAGTTTTGTAAATTTAGTTTTTGACGTTGGAGTTTCTGTTGATGGACAAAAACTTGCTGAACATCTTCTTGGGACGGCCAGGGATTGCACAAAAGGCCTTAAACCGAGACGGAGTTCTTCCTCCATCTTGGTTCATGAACCTCTCGTCTACCTCTTCATCTTCAGCTAGCTTGCTTCTTAGTGTCCCTGAGAGCTTTGATTTAGGTGATTTGAGACCCGAAACGCTCCATTGATCATCCGGTGCTGCCATGCTTGTTGTCGTGCTGAAAGCGGCTGCATTTGGGTTAGAAGGGTCGATGTTGTGTGCCGCTAGGAGTGCTTTGATGTTGCTTGGCAGTTCGGTCATCTTGGCTTCACCGTTGTTCGTTGCTGCAGCGGCTCGTGCCTGCTCGTAGAAGAGGACTTGAACCACTACTCTTAATGGAAGCATCTCGTTCTGTGCCGCGTGCATACACGCTTCCATTGACAGTTTCTTGCAGTCCAGTACTCTACAAACTCTCTTTCTTTCTGATTTATTCAAATTCTTGTGAGCCTGCAAACAACAAAGACAAACATAATTTAGATAAACCGCGAGATCATTCGTTTAGTATATGATATACAAGGATAAGAGAAGTGAACCTTGAGATATATGTCAATGGCTCTGTAGAGATCATCATGATCAAGTCTTGAAAACTCAGGGACACTCTCAGCTAAAGTAACAAACTTTGAGAGCGGTAGATTAACGTCTCTAGCAATCTGTTGGAGATATCCATCCACAAGCTTAGCTACCTTAAGTTTTGAGCTATGAGAGGCAGAGGATGATCTCCTACTCTCTTGGAACTCAAGATCAATATTCTCAGCCGAACGAGATCTTCTTCTTCTATCCATCATTCCCTTTTTACCTCGTATAGGGCTTGTTGGTGGACTAGCCTGTCCTTGGACCATGAACTGTTCCAAGATAGTCGCGACAATGTCCACATCGTATAACATTTCTGATTTGTAGGACATTGGAGGTATTAACAAATCACTGACCGTTGCTTCTTCTAGCTGAAGAGCTACTCTTCTCGCTAGTTCCATTTTGGAAGAAGTTGATGCGTTTAAGATATTTGCTGCTTTCAAGAGTTTAAGCAAGAAACTACAAGAAACGGCGCCTTTCTCAGCAGGAAGCAAGCTTATAATGGACTCCAACAACAACCTATTCTTCGATGAAGTATCCGTATCCGAATCTGAGTCCGAATCCGTTTTCTTACCGACTAGTTTCTTGTTTCTTTGTAAAGTAGGAAGCCATTTAGAAGCGTAAACTCTAAGGGCATCACCTATAAGACTTGCTTTTACTTTGCCACCAGATTTAATAGCAATCATAGTCCTCCAGTAAAGATCTATCCCTAACTCAGCGATATCTTCAGCCCACCATCCTCTGCTCAAAGCAGCGGCTCTGTTAGAGGACATGTCATCATCCCTAACCCTCCTAGAATGACTATGTGAGAGAGACACTTTGGATGGGTGAGACAAGACCTTTGAGGCTATGGCCTCAATGCATCTACTGGTGATGGCGAGATCTTCAGACCATAAAGGAAATGCCTTTGTGGTCTGAAGTGTGACTATGGAGTCTCGCCATCCATTAAGGATACAAGAGTTCAAGAAGACTTCAAGCTTGTACACCAAGTTACCTTTCTCAACTTCCTCTGACATCTGAAGGTACTCTGCTGCACATCTCGCGGCTACGATGTTGTAAGCACTGATTGTAATCGTTATTCCATAGCAGAACTTGGCACAGAGCTCAAAGGCCTCTACTCCTCCTGGGAACTCTGGAAGTTGGATAATGGATTCTGGAGATTCAGAGCACATTCTCTGAAGCCTCAAGCATTTGGAGAGTAGTGGAAACTATAGACAAGAAGAAGAACATTCAAAGAACAAGAACAAGAACAAGAACAGGAACAAGAACAAGAAAGGTCTAGTTATTACCTTGTGAAGAAGATATCTGCTTCCTGACACTTCAATTGTAAAATCACTGGAAACTTCAGAAGACACACATCTGCAAGTAACAAAGCAAACATTTTTCAGCTTTTTACTCAGCATATATACCCAAAGTTTTTACTACTTTTTTTAGTTACTATTTTACCTTAAATCTTCTGAAGTGTAGAAAGTGTCAGGACGAGATCCAAGTTTCATAAACTTCATAGCTGATTTACGATAGTAATTAGCTTGAAATCTTCAGAAATTGTTATGCATAATGGAGAAGCTCCAAAACGGGTTTCTTTTGCTAAGACACAAAACCTTGAAGAAGAACAGGTCCGACAAATCTCTTCTGTCTGCAAGTTCAGACAAAAAACAGATCAAAATGTTGTCTGAGAGTTTTGTTTCTTGGAGGAAAAAAAGTCAGATTTTATTTTTTTCTAAAGAGATTTTGTCATTGTGGTGAGTGGTTTTAGTTATATATATAGAAAAAGGAAAATAAAGAAAAATATATAAACCCAGAAAAAAACTGAGGCCACCAAAACTAAAGTTCATGTCCATTCAATCAAATTCCTTATACCCAATCTGATATGGACATACAAACAAAAAGAATCAAAATCAATGCAATATAAGAAAAAAAAAAGCGAGATAAAGAAGATAGAAACTTAGATAATCCTCCTACACATCACAACCCACCCAAAGTTCCATCAATCACAAAAAGATAACAAACATAACTCACACACCATAACAAGCATGTTCGTCAATTCCCATGCATAAACCAGAAGGTAAAGAAAAAAAAAACACTCACTTGGATATGAACCGAACACTCACTTAAGATATCTTTGTGTATGATTTCTCTAGCTAGTAGTAGCTAAGGCAATTTTCCCAGAAAACCCTCTTCACCAATCATTCAAAGATTAAAAAGAGAGATAACAAAAGAAAGCAGAGTGATCTACTTTACAACTTTTCTTTGTTTTTCTTGTTTTATGTTAAGTTCTTTCTTCTTTAATAGTATATATTTTATATTCTAGGTAGGGATTTTGTTAATACAAAAATATTATTATTAATGGATGTTTTTCTTTGTATATTTTGGTAATTTGTATTTTGGGGTAAAAAATGGTGCTAAGGGCTATTCGCCAGCGTGCAAAGCGAATCACCAATCCCACGTGCTTCTGCTCATTCCCCACCTTCTCTCTTCCTCATCATTGCATCTCCACATTTTTTTCACTCTTCTTCACACTTACATTTGTATAAAAATATCTCTAGTATTTAAACTGCTATAGTGATATTGATATGTTAGAATTTACATGTATGGTGATACAATGTTTCTTTGCGAAAAGAAAATTCCAACTTGATGTAGCGACGTCTCGATTTTGCAAAATAACTTACTTTTTGCAAAAAATGATTAAAAAAAATACTAATAATCATTGTTTTTTTAGGTTTAACGTACGAGAAACATATAATTTGCATGCTAATAGACACGATAATGAATGTTTTGCATACCTAGAAGAATAGTAGAAAGACTTATGATTATTTGATTGTAGTATATCGTGGACTATAGTTAGGTTATAATTTATGATTTAATAAAGTTGAATTGGCTCCAGATAAAAAGTTCGTAACACTATTGGGCTCTTGAATTTATTGTTCTTTTATGACTTCATATCCGAGTTTTTTTTAAGGGTTAATTTCATTTTCGAAGTTCAAACTAATGTCTTCTGTAATGCTTTAATATTTTAAATTAACACGTTAGTTTTAATCTGCGAATGTATAATATATTGAAACTGGATTGTTTTTCATAATTAAAAATATATACCAAGTGATATATATATATATATATATATGTATTTGGTGTCAAGTAGTGTTTAATGTGAACAGTACTGATCAGTGTATAAAAAAAAAAAAATGGGATATGTAAATATATAACCAATTAAACAGAAAAACGTGATATATATATTTATTTGCTTGGTGATATATAACATGTATATTTATGAAAATGACATGACACGAGCGAGAGTGTAAATACTAAATTGATATCAATAATATTATTGTTCTATAATGAAATTGCATGGTCCACATCGATTTACGTCCAAGTCATATAAGGGACTAATTTGCCATTTACGTTCTCCTCCTAATTTACATTTTTTTGTCATCGTTCCCCTTAAATAAATTTGACATTTCATGTAATTTACTTTTTGTTTTTATTTCTTTTTATTATAAAAATAAAATTAGAAATCATTAAACCATTATAAAAAGATTGGATTTTAAGCAGCTAGTCCATACACCTCATCTTATCAAAGAGGTTATAATATCAAAGTGCGACAATGAAATCGACAATAACCTCTTTTTTCGTATAGTCTTTAATGAGTGTACACACTTTATGAAGAAAATAGGGGAAAACATATACTTTCCCTCTGATGTTTTGGAATATTTTTTTATCTTACAAAGATTGATATTTTGTAAATTTCAAGAAATAATCATTGAGAATATTTAAAATTTTGAATTGTTATTGGTTTATATTTTCTCTCTACCAAAAAGTAATTATAAATTAATTTACAAATAAAAACTAAAATTTTTGTTAATATGTGTGAAAGTGTCAAAACATCAATCTTTGTTAGACAAATGGAATAATATATAGGGTATGTGAGTGAAAGGAGAAGGATGAATAACAAATGTCACATTGTCTTTGTCACATCTTTCTTTTTTAGATATGAATATATAAAACATAGAGGAATATGACGAATTTACCCATGTATGCTATAGTATTACCAAGACTAAAGTGTAGGCATGCTCATAGCAAATCATTGAGAGTAGATTACTTTTGGAAGAAAGACAAAATGTAGTAAACTTGATCATCTCTCTGCAAATAATTACTTTTGACTGAAATAATGCAGATTGCGTTCTACCCTTTCTTTTGAAGTTTACAAAAAGAACAAATATATCTGCATAATATAAGATTGATTCGTGTAAAATCTGGTCAAGACTAAAAGTTAGGGAGCCTAACATTAACTATACGGTCTAGAGAAATAGGTCCTATATTTGATGGTTTGAACTTTGAACACTTTTAAGTTTAACAGTTCAAGTGGAGTTACACTTATACTAGTATATTAATATATAATCTTTCCGTTTCATTTGATTCTTGTCATCGAGGTTGCTATTTCATCATATGTCTAAATTTAAGGGGAAATGGTTATAATATACATGGTCTCAATCTTAGTAGAAGTCGTAGGTTTCAAGAAAGATATCTATCTATATCCCTTTTCTCGATTAAGCTTCCCCAACACATAACATTTCTTGGATGATTTAAGATCAAAAGCATTCCACCTTGATGCAATGCTTCAAAATATCATCGCAAACCAAAAATTTCAAAAAAAAAATTAGTATTTAAAAATGCTAAGGAAACTTACAATGGCCAATCGTATGTAGCTATATTTGTTGTTGTTTCCTTCCAGAAAGGTTTGTTGTACAAACTATGGTTCAAAACTTTCTTAAAAAAAATTCGTTGGATGAAAAGATGTATGGAGTTTGGTATAGAATCTCTCGATTTACAAAAAAAAAAAAAAAAAAAAACTTATAGTGTGGAGAAAGATGATGATGCAGAAGAAAGTTGATCTTTGTTTTTATTACCAAATGAGGAGAAGTGTGCGTTGAAATGAAGCTTAACAAAAGATATAAATATATATAAATTGTGTGTCTTTGATAGAGCCAAAGGTATATTGATAATTGATATATACGGCTTAAGTTAGAAAGCACAAGACTTATGATACAAACAACAATGTCTCATGACTTGTCAGAGTCGGTTCGTTTAAACTCCCAAACTATCACCGGTGGTTGAGGGAACACAAATATAAAACCCGTCACGGCTTAGGACCGGTGTTGTCGACCTATGAGTGTGACGAGAGACTGTCTTGGATCAATCAGTGGTGGCCACTTAAGGACGAGGGCTAGAGGGGGCCAATGGCATTGTGGATATTAACGTGGTATAAACAAGGGTGTTTTGGGGTTTGCACGAGAGGTTACTGTCGTGATGTCAACTCTACGTGTGAAAGAAGACGAAGAGATTTTGTGTGATTTTTGATTTTATTTGATTAAATTTTAATGTAACCCGAGTGGGTGTCTTTGGCCGACAGTGCCTGCTTTGGGTGGTCCCTTTGTGGCTGTGGGATCCAATATGTCCCAATTAGAGATCCTCCACGATTGGAGCTGAGCTGGATTTTGTACTCCTTGTATAGATGATAGATCTCGTATTTTATTTATTTAGTTTTGGCCAAATTTTGCTGTCTTAGCTGTGAAGGAGATAAAATGGATATACATGATGATTTAAGTTGTTTGGAAGCATTTAGAAGATGATTTTTTAACTTGGTTGTGATTTGAAAAATGTTTGATAAATAATCTTAACAATATCTTACTACAAAATGATTTTGCACGCCACATTAATTAGTTGCCCCAAGAATAGGAAGCAACTGAAACTAGCTCAAACAACATCGTGCTCCTCTCGTGTACGTAGCCCGTCTCGCAAACTCGTGAACGGAAGGGTAGGAGAGGAGAAACGATTTTGGCTAAAACTTATGCTTGAACGAATCATTTAGCGACATGTATAATATTGTTTAGGTGAATCACTATGACGTGTAACTACTTTATGTAGGTGAACCTGTTACTAGGCTACCTGTTACGCTAAGCACTTTCTTTATTTATAATTTCTCAAACTATACAAGAGATGATTGATTTGACCATATCTTGCAACGATTCGAACAACTAGATAGATAAGATTGTTTTCGGCATGTGTTACCGGGATGGCTAGCTAGTTACATGGCCAAGTGATACAAGTAGGAAATATCGTTGTGACACGGCGTTCATGTCATATAAATATATAATCCGAAATCTTTTTATGTTGCTAATCATAGTTAGGGGTTAGGTAAATCACTCTTCCCCTTATGGGTCTAAGGGTGTATCTCTAAAGAAACAAGGCATCTTCGAGAATTTAGACATATTTATCTTAAATATGTAAACCTTATCTTCTTCTTACGTATTAGGAGATCAAATTTATAACTCGTCGTTCTCAAAAGGATAGAGAAACATAGCGCAAACAAATGTTCATTCTGCCAATATGCATGTCTAAGAGAGATAAACGATAGTAAAACTAAAAATACGTGACAATACCCGAGTGTCTCATGTTCATGCAATCTATCTCTTGACTTAATATACTAGTCCGAGCCAAGATTTTTTTTATACGGTTTATACATATTAACATGTGCGGTCTATACAGAGTTTTTTTAGTGTACACAATACTTTACATGATTGGTGTCAAATGTATGCAATTGCAACAGTTCGAATTCGAAGACGTAATTAACATCATGCATATATGCAAAAAGAAATCAAGCAATAAGTATTATAATTACGAATTCTTAATAATGTTTAACATCTATATATATTAACATTTTTGAAATACATTTTGTGTTATGTCCTTTAAATTTTGTTTATTTAAAAAGGTATTTACAACATTAACCACTAAAATTTTTCTAAAACTGACATTACTCAGATTTTGTTTCCTAAATATTTTACATTTCATTTCTACTAAAAAACAGCAGTCAATATAAAAACAGAAACTATCATATATTTAACCACACATTTTCTTGTGTTTTGAAGATATTCTATATATAAATCCTTCGCAAACAAAGAAAACTTTGATTTCCATTTTGTTTTCCAAAACCTGTGAGTTTTGATTCTTAACGTAAAAAAATTCGATTGACATTTATTTAAATATTATAATTAACATATCTAACCTTAATAATTTTTTTAATTATTATGAATATGTAAAATTAAAAAATTCTAAAATACTATATAATGTGGTTATATAGTAGATGAGTTATAAAGAGGACATGTTGGAATTAATAAAATATTATTAAATTTGTGTTAACACGGGTCACATCCTTATTTAATTATTTGTCAACACTACAAATATTAGAATATTTTTCATAAAATCAAGTTGATTTAACTAAGATTATATAAAATAATTAAATCATTAGGAAAAATGTGACTTAATCACATTGTATAAGTTACTGATTATGTATTTAAATCCCTTATTTTTTTGTTATAATAATTAAAAATCAAAATAGAATCTCAAACAGTAAACAAAACAAACTAAATATAACAAAGAAATGGTCATAAAGTGTAGTGCGGGTTAAAAAAATAATATAAACATTTAGCTGCACAACAACTATAAAATTTAGTTATTACTCTATTTACACAAAACATACAATATTTAACAAAAAAATATAAATTATAATAAAAATTATATGTTTACGGTGTACCGTGGGTTAAAATCTAGTTAAGTAATAAACTTCGAGAAAGATGTTACATTCATTTACAAGAATTTTTTTTTAGAAAAGGTAAGAAAACATTTATTAACAACCACACTTCACATATTGAAAAGAGCCATTACGCACAAAACTATATTCAAACCACCTTTTTTAACAATTCCATTCAACATATATACAAAAACAAATCAAGCCAAAAATACCTGTAGAATCATTAAGCCACAGCGTTTTGCGATAATCGCCTATAACTTAAACTAGATTAGGATCGTGGTACACCGCAGGGCAAAATTATTGTAACTAAAATATTACCCTGTTTGCAAATTATTTTAACTAAAATATTTAAATTCTAAGTTGTATTTGTTGGTTAAATATGCTATAATTATATAATAATTTTTAAATAAATCCTATAATACCGTAATATAATTTTTTTTTTTGTATAATATTTGTTTAATCAATTTAATTAGATATGTCTATTCTCTGATATCGACAGTGTTAACAAAATGATGAAATGATGTTTTACCCGTGTAACGCCGAATTAATGATATTTTTTTAATTTATATAAATATCGATAAAACCCGTCCGGTTATATAACCCGTCCCACTATATAACCCGTCCCGCTATATAACCCCGTCCCGAGATATTTTAACTCACACTATATCATCTTAGGTTTTACTATTTATTGTGTATCTACAGTATAATATTTATCATATTTAACTTTTTAAAAGTTTTAAATATTTTTCACATTAAATCTTTCAAAAATCTTTAAAATAAAGAACCGGAATAAACCAAATAAAAGGTTTTAAAGTTTGAATGCCTGATAAAATCAAGCTTTCTACTCATTTGTATTCAGAATCATTTTGGTCTCTTTTAAAGTATGACTCTAAACCATTGCACAATTTTTTAGACGATGTGGGATATTGTACCCGTATTTTTTATTCATCTATTGACTAATATATGTCCGTTTTTAAAATTTTGAATTACATCATATACAGGAAAAAATCAAAATTTTTATCAACTAAATGTATAATCTAATAATTCAAGATAATTTAAATATAAATTCAAATAAAAATGAAAGGGAGTCATATATTTATGTTTGAACAATGTAGAAATATTTCCTTATTTTTAAAAATCTTACCTATAATTAATTTTGAAGTTTTGGTAACTAATATTAAAGTCAATGCATTTATTAAAAACTTTCCAAAAAGTATTTTTTAGCAAAAACTGCTGCAAAAATACTAGTATAGATACAGTATTATTATCTATATTAACATTTTTGAAGTACATTTTGGTTTATGTCTTTAAATTTTACTTATTTAATTTTTTTTTACAACATTAATCCCTAAAACAATTCCATGAATAACATTGCAGAGAAAAAATCTCCAAAACTATTTTTATGGATGCTAGAATCTCTCAAATTTAAATGATATACAACAGATTTTTCATAACAAAAGTTTACAATATCCATAATTATATTAACATTAATAAATTTCCTAAGCCGAAAATCCAATTATAAAATGTCACATTAAATATGTTGAAAACCCCCATATAATTTGGTTTATTTTTTATTTTTTGAGGAATTACCAAAAAAATTAAAATTCTATTAATTATCATAAACTATATATATTGACATGGAAAAATTATAAACTATTAAAATATGCTAATTTGGTAAAAAAATTAACATAATTAAACTTGATAAAAAAACTTATTTTGATTTTTTTTTTTACGCAAAAACTTATTTTTATTTTGGTGAGACGAGTTGGCATAATTTCATATAGGGAGTTAAGTGGAATTGTTTTTTTATAAAAAAAATACTTTTAGATGTTTAGCAGGAGATAAATGTATTACTAGACTATACATATACCACACGGGTTAAAACTTGAAAACACTACAAAAATCTTATACTTTGAATACTTATGTAAAATACTTGAAAATTTTTATATTTTTAAAATTAATAAAACAATAATAAAATAAAAAATAAATACAATATAAATTTAAAATTTTTCAAATTAAAAATATTGTCATGCGGTGTAGGGCGGGTTAAATCCTAGTGTATTATCAAATTTGGAGCCATTACACTCAAAATCGTTTGACCCATTAAATGAAATAGCTGTCTGGATCGGGTTGGTTCAGACAAATTGAAGACATACTCTGGTTCAGTCATATATACACGACTAGGAAAATAAGATTGAGTTACAGACTATAGGTTCTAACTGAGTAATGTATTTGAGCAAGAAATTAAACAACCCGACTCCACACATTCTAACAATAACATTGCCTGACCCAAATAAATGTGACACTATTTACTAGTAAAGTAGTAATAATCAGGTTTACAAATCTTGGTTGTCACCTGTACAGACAATGATTAAAACTGGGTCTGCCTCTCACTATGAAGTAAGAATTACATAAATAGATTGGCACGGTTAGTCGGTTATATATGTATAGCCTTTGTAGCTCCCATCGCAAACACATGACTGATTTCGAATTGAACTTCCATATAAAGAATTGAATAGCCTCTCTTTCCCAGCAGCAATGAGGGAGAGTATAATATCAAAGTCTTGTTTTATATTTAGTGTTAGTCTCATTTTGAAGTTTGGTGACTCCGGAAGCTATACCAAAACATGTATCACTATTTAATCACCAAAGATTACCATCCAGAAACTCCATGGGTTTTGTTTGTCTGAGACTTGAGAGAGAGAGCGCCTAGGTAGATTTCTTTCTCGACCGCGTAAACGTGTCAGGGTTATGCAACGCTGCATCTGATATGATTCCTGGTTTAGGCTTTCCGACCCCTAGCTCGTTATCAGAGTCTGATACCTTGTGCGCCAAGAAATACCCACCAGCTAGAAATTATAATTTAAAAAAAAAAAACAGAGAAAACAGAGGGAGGAGAAAGAAAAAGCTTACTTGTTGTGTTGTTTTATGTGTGGTGAATGATTCAATGTATATTTTTAAAATTATTTGGTTCTGTTTCTTCTTGATCTGTAGATAGATAATTTATTTCTGCATTAAAAGCTTGGCCTCTGTTTTTTTATTAGAGGTCTTACTCTTACGGTATTTCAGATTAACAAAGCGTACCCGCACAGTTTCATGCAAGTTGGGAGAGTCAAAGTGCAGTTGAAAAGGGAGGATGAGACTTTACTCAATCCAGCCATTACTTCAAGTAAGACCTCTCATCTCCATTCTTGGTTCCATCTCCCCACTCGCTATAAAACATTTGTCTTTTGTGTTGAATTGAGTTTGCAGTTTTGTGTGCCTGACTAGAAACCAGAAACCAGGTTTCATGGACCTAGAAATCACTGACATGGAATTTGCTTTATTTTCTTTACTTGCTCCTGTTTTGTTGTTAAGATCTCTCCTTGTGACACATGTATGGATGTGTCTTACCTTCATGTGAATGGCTTATTATCAAAATAGGAGTTGTGCTTTTTGGCACCATATCCAATCACATTAGACAAGAATAACTAAAAAAAAAAAAAAGAACAGAAGATATCAAAATTGTTCTACTTTTGCGATAGTGTTTGGAAGCATAAGCTTTTGCGTACGACAACATTATTGCAGAAATAAAAAAGAAGAACAAAATTGTTTGTTACTGATCACCAACCAAGAGTGGCTTTGAGGAATAATTTCAGCCTGCAAAAGACTAATCCAGAAGGCAGAGATTGCCACCAAGAGGCTCAAGATCTTTACTATATGCTTCATTTGTCCTTGAAGTAAAAAATTATGTAAAAGAGTAATAAGGACAAATGAAGCAAATTAGGCCATATGCTCTTAGTTCAGTGCCATGCCTCATGCATATCGAAAATGGCATTTGCCCAAGGCCACACAATATAGAAAAATTGTAAGGCCACATACTTTTTTAGTTAGCTTATGTGTTTAGTTTGAAAATGTATTCACGTTTTTCATTTTAAAAATCTATAATATATTGTTTGTTATTAATTCTTCTTATTTCATATTTCTTTATCTTTTATTTGCATTAATAGAGTATTATATAATTTATTAAATGTTTGAAACTAAAAATGAAAAACCACATAAAAGTTGAGAACTTGTGTTAAAAATTTATACGAAAAGATATTTTTAATTAATTAACAAAATGCTAATGTGTAATAACACATAAAAAATAGACTCTCAAATATCATACCATCTATTTTTTATTGTCATATTAGCATTTTGTTAGTGTGGTTGCAAATTTTCAACTTTCATGTGGTTTTTCAATTTTACTTTCAAACATCTAATACATTATAAAAACATTCGTAAAATTTACTTATGTTTTGTTTATATTTTGCATATGTTTTGCTTATTTTTTTGCTAATATCTATTCACTATTTCAAAGAACCAAAAAATGACTAATTTACTGCCATATATAAACAATCACACCAACAATTTATATTTATATAGAACTTAATGTAAAATATACTCAATGTATCAAGCAATCAAATAATTTCTATATATGTAGATGATTTTATCATAGTCACAAAATAATAAATATATAAACAATTAAAATACATATCATCTACGATTCTGATGGGTAACCATCGAGTATATATATATATATATATGTTATTTTTAACTTTTTTAAAAAACAAAACCATTTTGTTTTCGCCCTAAGCCTATATGAACCTAAGAGTCTTAGTTCTTTTGTATATATGTATAAGCTTTGTAGATGAATAGATATCTTTGTAGCTGATGTACCATTCTGATGGTTTCAGGTGCAAAGAGAAGCTGGTTTTGTATTGGAACAGATTCTTGAATTGGAGAAACTTCAGCTCAAGGAAGAGAATGATGATTTGTCTTTGACAGAAGGAGCTGATCCATCTCCATTGGAGCTTCCCAAGAGATCTGAAGAACGGTTAAATGATCTTCCGCAGACCGGAAAAGAGCTGATTGTTGACTTTTCACACTTGTCCTCATCTTATACACTTTGGTGATTCCTTTTGGGAATGCAAAAGTTCATATAATAAGAACAATCAGGTTTGGTTTTATATATATATCATACGTTACATACATAGTCTCCTTGTGAAACCATTAGTTAGTTACATGAGATTAGCTCTGTTACCTGCAGTTGTGGCAGCAAAATCTACAAGACATTGGAGTTTGTGAAGAGACCGTTTGCGATGATGATGACTTCCATATACCTGACATTGATCTCACTTTCAGAAACTTTGATGAAGAGCAATTTGGAGCTGATCCAGAGCCGATTGCAGACAGTAACAACATGTTCTTTGTTTCTTCCTTAGACAAGTCAAGCAAGGTTTGAAATCTCTTCTAATACTAAATCGGTTTTGTACTTTCATTTCATAACCTAAGATCTGTCTACCTTTTGATGTGTTTCAGATGAAGACTTATTCTGGTTTATTTAATTCCTTGAGCAAAGAGTTGTCTACTGATGCAGCACGAGATGCTTGGAACTGTATAGCGTACTTTCTTTGAAGCTCTCTGAGTTTGTCCATCAATTCTTGGAACGACGGTCTACACTGCACAGCTTAGTATCGATACCTTCTTTTTTTGTGTGTGAAGTATCTGAAACTTTTTATTTCCATCAGTGACTACTGCAGATCTTCACAACCTTTGTAAAATATAAGCTGCTTGATGAGCTTGTCATTCATCAAAGACTTCCGATTGGTTAGAGTCTTAGAGACACAACCTCTCATTCATCATCACACCAACCTTGTTATATATTTCAAAAAGGACTGTATGAGTGATAATTGTGTGTGTCTCCGATCGGTCAAAAGTGATGATTCAAAGGACTCATATATAGTTGCAGGTAACTAGAAATTAACAAGATGAATTAGCTCGAGATTAGATTAATTGATTTGATTAAAAATAGCCAGTTAAAGGCTTTACAAGTATAGATGGTAGAAGTAGAGAGAGTACAGATTACAGTAAGTCACCAAACAAATGATAGAATCTATTACACACTAGACAAACAGACATAATCCAAAAAAAAAATCATATTACACACACTAGACTACACACTAGACACTTAGACAGAGACATAATACAAAAAAATTACTAGAAAATTTGCACTAAAGAAATAAAATCGAAATCAAGAAAAGAGAGGTTGTGAGAGATCATCATAAAGAGGAGGACCAAAAGCTCCAAGTGAGGCCGAGTAGTAGTTTCCCACATCCGGATTCATCAGTAGTTCAGGCGGAATCATAGGCAGCAGAGATTGCCCTTGGTTCATCAAACCTAATGGGATTTGCGAGACATTCCCATTCTCATGGTTAACCAGAAACATGGAATACTGGTTTGGTTGTTGTTGTTGTGGAAGAAGACATTGATTGATCGTATTCGTATTCGTCGCACTAGGTCCTTGATTCATCTTCCTCTGTTCCTGAACTTCAACGAGAGCACGAAACCTATCTTGAAATCTGGTTAGGTTACATTCCAAGGACTGAACCACTCCCGTGAGTTGCTCACCCGAGTAATTATCAAACCTAGGGTCCCAAACCGGAAACTTTGATACACGTCTCGGACTGATCACCAGTTTCTTCTTGTTGGATTTTGCGAGAAACTTGTTAAGACCGACACTTTTTGTGCGTCGTTTCGTCTCGCTCAATGCAGCGTACCTTCGAGCGATGGCTTCGACCTTATCCCTGTCTTCTGGATATGTCTTAAGCGCTCCATCGGCTCCGTAACAGATCACGCAGAGTTCGATTGCACAGAGCACAGAAAGCTCGCGAGCTTTCTTAAAGAGAGTACATTGTCTTTTTATTAAGCTTGTAGAAGAAGAAGAAGAAGAAGAAGAATTAGCAGTTTTCATCGTTTTCATCTTCGTTCGTTTCGGTAATCGGTGGTGTTGATGACAAGAATTAGGCTCTGACTGAATCTGATGAGAATTACAAGAATTAGCAGAATTAGGTTTTCCTTGTTTCCTTTCTTTAAAACTTTGCATATATAACAACATATATATAGATCATATCAATAAAACCTCGGCCCAATATGTAGGCCCAAAGTTAAGATTAGAGAGAAAAAAAAAAAAAAAAAAAAAAAAAAAAAAAACCATGTTTGTAAACCACACGCGCGTATATCGAATCACTTGAGAGCTCTCGTGAAGCTAAAACACCGATCCCTTCTCATCACGATGTCGATACGACGATACCTATCCAAGTTTGCTAAATCAAGAGACGAAGAAGATTCAAATTTGCTACAATGGTGAGATTTTCTGGGGTTTTTTCTTTGAGATTTTAATTATGTGTATAATATTTATAATGTCAATTTTTTTCCTAATTGTCTATGGTTTTTTTATTAATTTATGATAATGTTTGTATAATTTTATTTAAAATCAGTTGGACGACAAGTAGTAAAATTATGACGTATGAGGATTACAAAATATGAAACCAATATATTTAAAATATTATTATTTTTCAAATATGAGATGATATTAGTTTTTAGTTTTTCTTTGAGAATTACGTTTTATATTTTATAATTTTAATTTGTTATTAATATTTAGTAATAAATTTATTACAATGAACATATTTTTTTTATATATGAAAATTATAAATGTTATTCATTAGGATTGAGTGCGTATAATTAAAATCTAATTTTATTATGATGTAATATAGTGAAATTGTATTGCAAGATATAGTATTGCATGTAATCTTTATTTTTGGCACTTAAGTTGGAGTGCATGAACTCTAAATCCGGGTTTAAAAGCAAAATCAAAGGAAATAAAACTAATATTTGGAATGCAATTGAAAATTTCACATGACCTAATCTAGCATCAATATTCAACTTTATGTAACCTTAAATAATATTCCCTCCGTTTTTTTAGTTGTCATTCTAGAGTAAAAGTTTTGTTTTATAATTGTTATAGTTTTAGATTTTAAATGCATATGTTTAGTAAAAATACCAATTTTATCCTAACTATTTTAATGTACTAACGAATAAAAAGATTGAAAAATATATTTAAGAAGGGATAAAATAGAAAATTTTGTTACTTTTTTTAATATGTGTGAAAAACCTTAAACGACAAGTAATTTAAAATCGAGGGAGTATCCACCATTTAAAACCTTAATCCTTAAACCTTTTCGTTGTTTTCATCGTCTTCCTTCGATTTGTATCCATTATAAATTACACCCACAACATATATATAAGTTTCAAATCCAACATATCACTGGGTCACTGGCTCTCGAGCTACGGCTCATGTCACTTCCTCTACTACAAATCTGCATTCCGCAACAACATACAATGGGAATGACACAGTTCAGGTTGGAGACGAGACATTTTTGCCTATAACTTATGTCGGCTCAACTACCATTGCTTCCACTGCAGGTAAACTTTCGTTAAATGAATTACTTGTCTGTCCAGATATGCAAAATCTCTTATCTCTGTGTCTAAACTGTGTGATGATGATCTGCCTTGTGGAGTTTGGTTTGATTCTAATAAGGTTTGTGTTGTTGATATAACCACTCAGAAGGTGGTAGCAAAGGGTCTTCGAAGTAGTGGCTTATATGTGTTGGGGAATCAAGAATTTATAGCTCTGTTCTCTAACCGTCAGTGCACAGCCTCTTGAAGATACATGGCATTATAGACTTGGGCATTCAAACTCTCAAATTCTCCAACACCTTAAGAACAGCAAGGAGATCGTTTTGAATAAGAGCAGCAACACCTCCATTTGTGAGCCTTACCATATGGGGAAGAATAGTAGGCTTTGGTTTTTTTTCTTTGGATTCTCGAGTTTTATGTCCCCTAGATCGAATACAATGTGATATTTGGGGACCATCACCAGTTGTAGCAAATCAAGGATTTAAATACTATGCTGTTTTTTTGGATGATTTCTTAAGGTTCACTTGGTTATATCCTATGCGAGCAAAATCTAAGTTTATTGTATTCTTCAAAGTTTTCCAAACAATGGTTTAGAATCAATTCAAGACTAAGATCAAGGTTTTTCACAATGAAGGAGTTGAAGAGTTTACAATCAATCTTTTTTAAACAACATCTGTCTGAACATGGAATCACTCACAGAATCTCATGTCCTTACACTCTTCAACAAAATGGGATTGCTGAAAGAAAACATAGACATCTAGTGGAGCTTGGTCTATCAATGATGTTTCACAGTTATACTCCTCTCCACCACTGGATAGAAGCCTTCTTCACAGCAAGCTTCATCTCTAATCTACTTCCCTCTGCAAATTTAAAAAATTGCAGTCCCTATGAGCTACTGTTTAATCAAAAACCGAACTACAACATGTTGAGGGTGTTTGGATCTGCCTGTTATCCATGTCTCAGACCAATGGCCAGTCATAAGTTCGATCCGAGATCTCTGCAATGTGTATTTCTTGGGTATCATACTCAATATAAAGGATACTAGTGCCTATATCTTCTAACGAGTAAAGTCTACATATCAAGACATGTAGTAGTTAATGAAAGCCGTTTTCCATTTACCAAACAGTACAAGTGTCTAATCCCTACATATCAAACTCCTCTACTTCGAGCTTGGCAAACAGCTTCCGTAACTCCAACTAGAAGCTCCCCTGTAGAACAGACAACATCTCAACCGATTTATCCTCATCAAGCGACGGATCAGACAACAGTCCTACAAGTGTTCAATCAGGTTCCAAATGAAACATTCCAACAAGACAACAATCACATTCTCATTGAGAGTGAAAGTTCTACAAGTGATGAAACATATAACTCTACATCAGACGAAGAACAACAAGAAGAGCAACAAGAGCAACAAGATAACAACAACAACACTCATCCCATGACTACTAGAGCAAAAGCTAGAATTCGTAAACCTAACACTAGGTATGTTCTCCGCACATCAAGATTTGCTCCTGTAGAACCGAAGAATATTACAGAAACTTTAAAACATCCTGGTTGGAACGATGCTGCTCATGATGAGATAAGTACTATTCACATGTTGCATACTTGGGATTTGGTTGAGCCTACAAAAGATATGAACATTTTGGGATGAAAGTGGGTTTTTAAAACCAAACTCAAACCGGATGGGTCTGTTGATAAACTTAAAGCACGTCTTGTTGCCAAGGGCTTTGATCAAGAAGAAGGGTTGGATTACCTTGAAACGTTCAGTCCTGTTGTACGAACTGCAACTATACATATGGTTCTTGATGTTGCAACAGCTAAAGACTGGGTGATAAAACAACTTGATGTCTCAAATGCTTTTCTTCATGGAGAATTGCAAGAATCAGCCTTCATGCTGCAGCCTGCTGGTTTTGTTTATACACAAAGACCGTCTCATGTCTGTCATCTTAGGAAAGCACTACAGACTTAAACAAGATCCGAGAGCCTGGTTTGACACTTTAAGCAAATATTTGATTGAGTCTGGGTTCACCTGCAGCAAATCTGATTCCTCATTATTCACTTATCATAAAAATGGTAAATCACTAGTGTTACTAATGTATGTGGATGATATGCTTCTTACAGGGAATGATCAAAACCTCTTGCAAGATCTGCTTATTTTTCTGAACAAGCGATTCTCAATGAAGGATCTGGGAGCTCCAAGCTATTTTCTTAGTATTGAAATTCAGACTTCAGGTTTTTTTCTTCTTCAGACTGCATATGCATGAGACATTCTTCATCATGCTACTATGTCTAACTCCAACTCTATGCCTACTCCACTTCCGCAAAACCTGGAAAATCTGAATTCTGAACTCTTCTCTGAGCCAACATATTTCAGAAGTCTTGCTGGAAAGCTCGAATATCTTACAATCACCACGCTTGACATTCAATTTGTTGTTAATTTCATATGTCAACGGATGCACGAACCAACGGTCTCTGACTTTGGTCTTCTCAAACACATTCTCAGATACATCAAGGGAACTATAAACATGGGCTTATATCTACGAAGAAGCTCTAACTTGTCACTCTCAGCTTTCTGTGATAGTGACCATGCCGGATGTAAGAAGACTCGACATTCCACAACTAGATTTTGTATACTTCTTGGTCCTAATCTGATTAGTTGGTCAGCAAGAAGACAAGAAACAGTCTCAAACTCGTCAACAGAGGCTGAATACAGAGCTCTAATGGCTACTTCTCATGAGATCACCTGGCTTTCATTTTTTCTTCGTGACCTGAGAATATCACAACAGTTTCCTACTCTTCTCCAATGCAACAATCTCTTTGCAGTGTACTTAAGTGCGAATCCAGCTCTACATATACGGACTAAACACTTCGACATTGATTTTCATTATATGAGGGAGCAAGTAGCGTTGGGACACATTGAAACACAAGATGTACCTGCAGAACTTTAGCTGGCCGATATTTTCACAAAGTCCTTACCGAAGAGGGAGTTCGAGGATCTCCATACCAAACTTGGTGTTGGTGCTTCACCCACCACAAGTTTGAGGGAGAATATAAGTAATATATGTGAGATGGGCCACAAAACAGTCCAACAAGAAGGAAGCCCATTGAAGCCTAGTCAACACTCTCAAGTGAAGACAAGGTTGACTGTACCTGCAACTCCTCTACTCCATAACAAATTTGGTGTTTTACAAGATAAGGATGATGACTAGCTCTCCACAGCTGTTACAATGACTCATCTTATTCTAGATTGTTCCTTCTGCCTCTATATAAGACATTGTATTCCAAGAGTGGAAGATAACCTAAGATTATAATAAATAATCAAGTTTTCTCAAAGTTCTTGTTTTATCTTCAAAAACCAATATGAAAACACTAAAAAAGGAAATAGCTTCAGCAGATTTTATTTACCGAGGAGTGGAGTGTTGCAACTAGGGCGTTCTTTTGTGGGCTCATCTTGATTCCATCATACAATAGTGCATTCAGAAGCAGTTTACCAATCTAACAAGAAAATGGACCACAGTAACACCCTGTTCTTTAGTCTTCTTGACATACGGACTCATAGTTCATCTTCTGGCAAGTCAAAAGAATGCAACGTTTATAGGATATCGAAAATTTCCTCTATGTAAGTTGTAACTTCAGTACTGCTTGAATTCATTGGGAATTACGTCTTCGAATTGGGTCATCCTTGGTTGAAAAATGCTAGTTCAAAGCTACCTATGTACTGCTTGAATTCATTGGAAGTGTTGCGTATACACTACTGAAGAAGATCTGCAGCCTTTTCGTTGGGAATTATCCTCCTAAACTGTTCTCTGCAATAGCTTTCCTGTA
Source organism: Camelina hispida (assembly GCA_023657505.1). NCBI lineage: Eukaryota > Viridiplantae > Streptophyta > Magnoliopsida > Brassicales > Brassicaceae > Camelina > Camelina hispida. Next base: position 34,619,913 of record CP094634.1, on the reverse strand, counting down.
AACGGATAAACACACCTAACATTCATGAAGTTAACAGAACTGATGGTAGAGTGTTACAGAGAACACACATTGGAAGCCCAACATCTGCTAGAGCTAGAGTCGCGGCATTGATACATGTTGATCTTGTTCCTGACATACATAACATAACATAACACTAATGGCGGATTAGGTTAAATAATCTTCGGACTAGTTAAAAACCTGAATATTTAAGAGTAAACGTGTCCCAAATGCAGGTCCGGTCCTTCACCAATTCTAATGAAACATTTGTATTGGGTCTCAAGAAGTCCATTTTGGAGGTTTTTTATAACTAATAAGGTCTCAAACCCCCCCCCCCCCATCCCAAAAGTAAAAAGGCCTCCTAATTTGAAAAATTTCCAATAATAGGATCCAAAAAAAAGTCCAAAAATTAGTTAAAAGGCCCCATAATTTGAAAAATATTTCATAATTAATCAAATAGGTTTTAAAATAAGCAAAAAAGTCCCCATAATTAGCAAAAAAATGGGACAATTGCATTTTTAGTACCTTTATTTGCATTTAAATGAGCTCGTAGACCCCATATTCGTTTTTTTGAGAAACATAACCACTAAGAGTGCTGAAATTACAGTTGACCCCCTTATGACCAAACAAAAAACAGAAGCCGAAATGACAGATTTAACCCGAAGAAGTTTGCAATAGATATCTTTAAGGTTGATTTCAAATTAACGTCAAAGGGAAGACTTAAAAGTAAGTCTACTCCTTAATTATAGGTTAAATATTAATTTTAAAAATTATAAAGAATAATTTGGTTAACCGTTTGACCAAATAATAACCACGTAGACTTCTTGCAGTGAAATAAAATAAATTTACATATAAACTAGTCAAATTAAGGGAGGAAAGGCTGATTAGGTTAAAATTATTTGATTTAGGATTTTTTTTAAGTAGACTTCTCTGTAGACTATTGGTAGTTGACTTTGTATTCCATCAACTATTAATATTAGTCTTGGGCGTTCGGTCAGAACCGAGAGAACCAAACCAATTAAACCGAGATGTTTGGTTTTTGGCAGCATCTGTGAGAGGATCAACAAACCGATCGGTGAAATTAATTTGGTAATTCGATTTCCCGTTCGGTTCGATTCAGTTTAGCATGACACATAACCGATCGGTTTAAATTAACCGAGTTATATAAACCAAATTTTCACTAACCCTAACCCTAATCACTTCATTTCTTCCTCTTCCACCTTCCGCCTCTCTCTCTCTGGCGATAAGCGATTCTGAAATTGAACAAATCTGTCTCTCATCAAATCATCATCATAATCATCTTTCTTCTTCTTCCGTAAGCTGCTCAATTTTCTTCCAACTATTTCTATCTCCTTCTCTGAGAAACAAAACAACTTAAACCCTCCAAAATCCAGAAACCTAGTCAAGCTTCCTCTCTTTCCCACTACCTCTCGTTCTATTATCCGGCATAAGAATCCTCCTTCAGAACTAGTCGTTCGTCCGTCATTGTCGTCTCCACTTCTTCAGATCTGATTCTCGCAGTTCTTCAAATCATTTATGTTCTTGCTTCTTCGATTTGTGTTTTGTTTCTAAGATCGATCTAGAAGGTAAATGAGATGTTTTTAAGAACAATTTGTAGATCTAATTTTTATTTGCCTTTTCAACTTCCAGATCTGAAGATCAAAGACCTCTCCTTGTCATTGGTATATACTCTCCTTGGGATTTTGTTTTTTGAATCCAACCGCTTAGATCTCCATATATCTATGTCTTGCTCGATTCTTCTAATTCAAAAGAGAGATTTGCTTATCCTTTGTTTTGATTCTCTTCTTTGGTCTGTTGTTTCTGATTTCTGGGTTTTATCTTTAGAAGAAACAGATTAAAATCGGGTAAGCCTCCAGATCTGAAGCCCTCTTGTTCTGTTTTTTTCTTGTTGTTTTTATTTGATTTTTGCCAAATCTATTTTATGTTTACTCACCCTTCTTTGAAACCGACGGTGGTCTTTCTTCGCCAGAGAAGATGAAACAGAGAACATGGCCTTGTAGATTTGAAGGATCTGAAGATAATACCGGAGAGCTGCGGAGCTTGGTGATGCTGTTAGTCAATGTAATTAGGGAATTTCTTATCTTCAAGGTAATAAACCTAATTAAGTTCTTTCTCATGGGTTTGATTTTTAAAAACCTTCATTGCAGTTTGAGTTGTTTATGATTGATATTGATGTTTTCAGGATTGTGGTATCTAGAATTTTGATTTGAGCTTAGATCCGCCGGTGTGACCACGAACGTGTTGAAGAATGAGTGATTGTGGCCTCAGCTTTTGTGAAAGGTTTCAAAGTTTCATCAACTACCAAGTTTTGCAGAGTGCTAACTTAGAATTTCCAGATAGAAAAATTTGTGATATGATTATTGTTAGTTGATTTTTTGGTCGGATGATTATTGTTATTTTTGATATAATATATATCAATTTCTTAATAAAAATTGTTATTATTGATTGTTTTGCTACGAGACTGATGATTATGTTGCACAAAGCAAGAATTGGATAATAGATTCATCATTGCTTAATCGATAGTTTGTGTTCACGGAGTTATGTATAAATAATCTGCTCATTTTAATACAACAAAAACAATTTTTCTCTCATCTATCTAAACTGAGTGATCAAGAAGGAACAAAATAAAAAGAGAGTTGTGGTTTCCAAACTGCGCTTCATTTATCATATTTTGCCAAAATTGAAACATCATTACACTTTACTTCTTCAACAGATCATCTATCACATTGAGCATTTAAAAAAATAAGAGGATTCATTCAGGAACTTGTTGACTCTATGATTAGTTGAAGCTGATAGAAACTTCATGCAAATAGGATGTTTAACTCTAGCTATAGCAAGCACTGAACTTGGCAAAATCCAGATTCCATCTTCACATATCAAACCAGAAGCCACTGTTGTCGCAAAAGCTTCAGCCTTTGGCGCATCTAACCTCTCCGAGACAAACAAAATAAAACTCCCCACGCACATGTCAATATCAATGTTAGAGATAGAATTGTTGTAGAAAAAGTTTAATTTAAATATCAATAGAAAAAGAAAATGAATAGAAATTTTTTATAAAAAAATCAATTAAAATTCAATTAAAGACTTTTTCAATTATGCAGACTTCACACAGAACTTCAACACGTTAACTTCAAAAATAAGTCTAAGTTAATGACCTAACTGCCTAAGAAAACCAAAAATTGATTTCTTCATATGTATAATATATAATCATGTAAAAACATATAGAAGCAAGTACATAACATATATCAAAGAATACAACAAGAAAATCTTAAAATTATTCACCAATTTGCAATAATTTGGTTTTCAAATAATGCTGACTTCATGTTCACATCAACAGGTAGACATAAAAAAGACAATAAGAGAATAATTTCAAATGAAGTCTATTTCTTGCGGTCTATTTTTGCAATTACAATTTAACAAAGCAGACAACGAACGAAGTCAACTAGAACCGGTTGACTTCTTTTGTGGTCTTCCTTTGTTAATTTTTTGGTTAGTTTTGCAATTAAATAGATAAAACTAGGTAGACTTCAATGGAAAGTTCAACGGGTTAACTTCAGTTAGTGTCGACTCTGGTTATTTTTGCAATCGACCAATCCATTGACTTTACAGTAGACTTCTGTCTACTAAGTAGACTTTAACTATCCGTCAACAAGAAAAAGTAAACTTCGTCATGGTTAGTTTTGCAATTGACCAAGTTTGACTTTCGCCAAGTAGACTTCGTATGAAGTCTACAATAATGATGACTTCGTTTGCAGTCTGCTGGGGTCATTTTTGTGGTTGACCAACATTTTAATTTTTTAACTAGTAGACTTCTTTTGCAGTCAACTAATTATTTCAATATAATAATATTACGGTCAATACTTAAATATTTTGGTCAATTCCAAAAATAGTCACTGTAGAAGTCTACTCTTTTATTACCGGAAGAAGACTTCGTCCGACAGTCATAACTAAAAAGTCAAGAATTTGGTCAATTGCAAAAATACACCTTAGTAGACTGCAAACGAAGTATCCAACATAAAGATTATAATGAAGTCTGAACCATATTTTTTTGTTTTCAAATGAAATTAAGGAGACTGAAATTTCAGTCTACGGGCTCGAAACTCGATAAATTTTTAATTGCGAAATTGACCACATAGTAGACTTTACATGATATTATGACGGTTAGACTAACAAATGAAGTCTACTTTCGCAAAAAAAATCAAGGAAAATCACGAAATCTACCGGAAAATAACCTTATCGGTGGTTGTTTTGCAATGTCAAGCACCGAGGACGTCGTCTTTAGTCACCACAGAAGAAATCTAGCACCAATTTAATCACTATCCAAGAATCATGACATATAACAAGATGAATGCTCTTGCAAATTTTGTTGGATTAAAACAGAGAGGAGATGGAAGAAAATGAAGTTTTCATAGCATTGGGTGTTATTTAAGCTTACAAATTCAGGTTGTTGAAGCTTTAAGAGCTTCAAATTTGGTTGTTCATGGTTGTTGGAAAATTGATGGCGGTGGCACAACCGTAAATAAAAGAAGAAGATGAGGATATGAATGTAATAAACATTTTCGCAAGAAATTCAAATAAATCTGAAATAATGGCATTTTTGTGAATACAATGAATGGACAAGGATTTAATAGGGAGAAAGTAGCAAATGTTGGAGAGAGAAAAAAAGGGGTCTAACATTGCAATTTACTCCAATTAGAGGTCCAATTTTGCAAGTGCCCCCAAAAAAATCCCAAAATTTTAAAAGTTAATAAATAAAAATATTTGACAGCACCATATAGTTAGCAAAACAAATATCAGTTTTTAGTATTTTATTATTTTCTTTTTAAAAAGTAAATCCTAATTTTTTTTCTTTCTTGTATTTGGCCTTGGATTTCACGGGACCGACAGTGCCCAAATGCTTGAACCTCGACCTCGTTCATGCTATACAAGCAAAATTTGAAAAAAAAAGTTTGATCAGAATCCAGAAACCTCTGGCACGAAAAAACTGAAGCATCAAGAGGACTGACTATATACCCTTGAGACCTTGACAAAGAAACAATCTTAGGCCTAAATCATTAAAGTAAGAGACTTGAAATTGACCATTGTGGTCAACAGAACTATCAACAGAACTTCAGTTTCTAGATGCTTAGCAAAACTGGTTACATAAAATACAGCTGTAGCCCAAAATTTGTATCACATATAAGAAAATATATCACAATCAAGCTTAAAACCAACAAAACCTGTTGTTTTCGTTCTCTAATTGTCCTAGCTCCAAGTATCTATCTTCAGAATTTCTATTCAAACCCAAACCTTCACCTTCTTCTATCCTATCTCTTCGTATCCTCCTCCTACGATACTCAACACAAACACAAACACAAACCATATACATAATACATTGCAACCCATACCCTATAATCCAAACCCTAAGAGGCATACAGTATTAGGCTTCTCATATCGCTTTCTTTGCCTCTCTTCCCGCTGCTTCACGAACAAGCATCGATGGTTCTCTCATCATCATCCTCCCGCTACTTGCATCATCCTTGTCTCCTCACCCATCTCCGTCGGTTTAAATCAAAGGCGTTGCTTCCGTCGTCGTTTCTGTTGACATAACTTCTTTCTCTTCACAAAAGTCTCTTCCTTTCTTGTCAAATTAGAGCAATTGAATGATTGATCTCGAATTGATGAAATTGAAGAAGCTTTACGCCACTACAAATGGGAAATTTTCAATCTCCAAATACTAAAACAAATCAAGCCAAAATTACTTGTAATATCATTAAGCCACAGTGTTTTGCCATAATCGCCTGTAACTTAATACAGTATCATTATGTATTATCAAATATGTTAGGCTAAAACCATTGAAAATTTAATAGATTTAATCCATTAAACCCAAAATCGATTTGACCCATTTAATGAAATAGCTGTCTGGATCTGGTTGGTTCAGACATACTCATTTTAACAGAAGTCTGTGGTGGGGGATTCGCTTGTTTTTGTCACATGGATTCTGAATACACATCTGGTTCAGTCATATATACGACTAGGAAAATAAGATTGAGTTACGTACAGACTATATAGGTTCTAATTGAGTTATGTGCGTGTTTGAGCAAGAAATTAAACAAACCCGACTCCAAACATTCTAACAATAACAATGCATGACCCAAATAAATGTGACACTATTTACTAGTAATAATCAGGTTTACAAATCTTGGTTGTCACCTGTCCAGACAATGCTTAAAGCTGGGTCTGCCTCTCACTATGAAGTATGAAACATAAATAGAATGGCACGGTATCTTGGGCTAGAGTTCCTGCAAACCAAACCAGAATTCCAAGAAATATATGGTGAGGTCTTTCCTTGTCACTATAAGAGCTGTAAATGACATGTTTGTCTTTCCTTGTCTTACTTGATGCCACTGAAGGTAAAATTTATAACTTTTTTTTTTTTTTTTTGGTATTGCAAGATCAGAATCACTTTCAAGCAATACTATGACTTATTGGAGATAAGGACTTGGTTTAGTGTGGTTTAGTTTATTAGATTAACTTAACCGGAGATTGTATTGTACAGCTTAAGTATACGGCTTCGATACTTGTATTACAGATACATGTCATAATTCAATGAGAAAAGATTCAAAATCGTAACAACTTTCTCATCTTCTTCGTAATATGACTGCCAAAACAATCACCATCAACAGAAGGACAACATTAAAATGAAACTATTACTATAGGCAAGCAAAAGTTCATATAATAAGAACAATCACCAATAATAATAAGAACAATCAGGTTTGGTTTTATATATATATATCATACGTTACATACATAGTCTCCTTGTGAAACCATTAGTTAGTTACATGAGATTAGCTCTGTTACCTGCAGTTGTGGCATCAAAATCTACAAGACATTGGAGTTTGTGAAGAGACCGTTTGCGAAGATGATGACTTCCATATACCTGACATTGATCTCACTTTCAGAAACTTTGATGAAGAGCAATTTGGAGCTGATCCAGAGCCGATTGCAGACAGTAACAACATGTTCTTTGTTTCTTCCTTAGACAAGTCAAGCAAGGTTTGAAATCTCTTCTAATACTAAATCGGTTTTGTACTTTCATTTCATAACCTAAGATCTGTCTACCTTTTGATGTGTTTCAGATGAAGACTTATTCTGGTTTATTTAATTCCTTGAGCAAAGAGTTGTCTACTGATGCAGCACGAGATGCTTGGAACTGTATAGCGTACTTTCTTTGAAGCTCTCTGAGTTTGTCCATCAATTCTTGGAACGACGGTCTACACTGCACAGCTTAGTATCGATACCTTCTTTTTTTGTGTGTGAAGTATCTGAAACTTTTTATTTCCATCAGTGACTACTGCAGATCTTCACAACCTTTGTAAAATATAAGCTGCTTGATGAGCTTGTCATTCATCAAAGACTTCCGATTGGTTAGAGTCTTAGAGACACAACCTCTCATTCATCATCACACCAACCTTGTTATATATTTCAAAAAGGACTGTATGAGTGATAATTGTGTGTGTCTCCGATCGGTCAAAAGTGATGATTCAAAGGACTCATATATAGTTGCAGGTAACTAGAAATTAACAAGATGAATTAGCTCGAGATTAGATTAATTGATTTGATTAAAAATAGCCAGTTAAAGGCTTTACAAGTATAGATGGTAGAAGTAGAGAGAGTACAGATTACAGTAAGTCACCAAACAAATGATAGAATCTATTACACACTAGACAAACAGACATAATCCAAAAAAAAAATCATATTACACACACTAGACTACACACTAGACACTTAGACAGAGACATAATACAAAAAAATTACTAGAAAATTTGCACTAAAGAAATAAAATCGAAATCAAGAAAAGAGAGGTTGTGAGAGATCATCATAAAGAGGAGGACCAAAAGCTCCAAGTGAGGCCGAGTAGTAGTTTCCCACATCCGGATTCATCAGTAGTTCAGGCGGAATCATAGGCAGCAGAGATTGCCCTTGGTTCATCAAACCTAATGGGATTTGCGAGACATTCCCATTCTCATGGTTAACCAGAAACATGGAATACTGGTTTGGTTGTTGTTGTTGTGGAAGAAGACATTGATTGATCGTATTCGTATTCGTCGCACTAGGTCCTTGATTCATCTTCCTCTGTTCCTGAACTTCAACGAGAGCACGAAACCTATCTTGAAATCTGGTTAGGTTACATTCCAAGGACTGAACCACTCCCGTGAGTTGCTCACCCGAGTAATTATCAAACCTAGGGTCCCAAACCGGAAACTTTGATACACGTCTCGGACTGATCACCAGTTTCTTCTTGTTGGATTTTGCGAGAAACTTGTTAAGACCGACACTTTTTGTGCGTCGTTTCGTCTCGCTCAATGCAGCGTACCTTCGAGCGATGGCTTCGACCTTATCCCTGTCTTCTGGATATGTCTTAAGCGCTCCATCGGCTCCGTAACAGATCACGCAGAGTTCGATTGCACAGAGCACAGAAAGCTCGCGAGCTTTCTTAAAGAGAGTACATTGTCTTTTTATTAAGCTTGTAGAAGAAGAAGAAGAAGAAGAAGAATTAGCAGTTTTCATCGTTTTCATCTTCGTTCGTTTCGGTAATCGGTGGTGTTGATGACAAGAATTAGGCTCTGACTGAATCTGATGAGAATTACAAGAATTAGCAGAATTAGGTTTTCCTTGTTTCCTTTCTTTAAAACTTTGCATATATAACAACATATATATAGATCATATCAATAAAACCTCGGCCCAATATGTAGGCCCAAAGTTAAGATTAGAGAGAAAAAAAAAAAAAAAAAAAAAAAAAAAAACCATGTTTGTAAACCACACGCGCGTATATCGAATCACTTGAGAGCTCTCGTGAAGCTAAAACACCGATCCCTTCTCATCACGATGTCGATACGACGATACCTATCCAAGTTTGCTAAATCAAGAGACGAAGAAGATTCAAATTTGCTACAATGGTGAGATTTTCTGGGGTTTTTTCTTTGAGATTTTAATTATGTGTATAATATTTATAATGTCAATTTTTTTCCTAATTGTCTATGGTTTTTTTATTAATTTATGATAATGTTTGTATAATTTTATTTAAAATCAGTTGGACGACAAGTAGTAAAATTATGACGTATGAGGATTACAAAATATGAAACCAATATATTTAAAATATTATTATTTTTCAAATATGAGATGATATTAGTTTTTAGTTTTTCTTTGAGAATTACGTTTTATATTTTATAATTTTAATTTGTTATTAATATTTAGTAATAAATTTATTACAATGAACATATTTTTTTTATATATGAAAATTATAAATGTTATTCATTAGGATTGAGTGCGTATAATTAAAATCTAATTTTATTATGATGTAATATAGTGAAATTGTATTGCAAGATATAGTATTGCATGTAATCTTTATTTTTGGCACTTAAGTTGGAGTGCATGAACTCTAAATCCGGGTTTAAAAGCAAAATCAAAGGAAATAAAACTAATATTTGGAATGCAATTGAAAATTTCACATGACCTAATCTAGCATCAATATTCAACTTTATGTAACCTTAAATAATATTCCCTCCGTTTTTTAGTTGTCATTCTAGAGTAAAAGTTTTGTTTTATAATTGTTATAGTTTTAGATTTTAAATGCATATGTTTAGTAAAAATACCAATTTTATCCTAACTATTTTAATGTACTAACGAATAAAAAGATTGAAAAATATATTTAAGAAGGGATAAAATAGAAAATTTTGTTACTTTTTTAATATGTGTGAAAAACCTTAAACGACAAGTAATTTAAAATCGAGGGAGTATCCACCATTTAAAACCTTAATCCTTAAACCTTTTCGTTGTTTTCATCGTCTTCCTTCGATTTGTATCCATTATAAATTACACCCACAACATATATATAAGTTTCAAATCCAACATATCACTGGGTCACTGGCTCTCGAGCTACGGCTCATGTCACTTCCTCTACTACAAATCTGCATTCCGCAACAACATACAATGGGAATGACACAGTTCAGGTTGGAGACGAGACATTTTTGCCTATAACTTATGTCGGCTCAACTACCATTGCTTCCACTGCAGGTAAACTTTCGTTAAATGAATTACTTGTCTGTCCAGATATGCAAAATCTCTTATCTCTGTGTCTAAACTGTGTGATGATGATCTGCCTTGTGGAGTTTGGTTTGATTCTAATAAGGTTTGTGTTGTTGATATAACCACTCAGAAGGTGGTAGCAAGGGTCTTCGAAGTAGTGGCTTATATGTGTTGGGGAATCAAGAATTTATAGCTCTGTTCTCTAACCGTCAGTGCACAGCCTCTGAAGATACATGGCATTATAGACTTGGGCATTCAAACTCTCAAATTCTCCAACACCTTAAGAACAGCAAGGAGATCGTTTTGAATAAGAGCAGCAACACCTCCATTTGTGAGCCTTACCATATGGGGAAGAATAGTAGGCTTTGGTTTTTTTTCTTTGGATTCTCGAGTTTTATGTCCCCTAGATCGAATACAATGTGATATTTGGGGACCATCACCAGTTGTAGCAAATCAAGGATTTAAATACTATGCTGTTTTTTTGGATGATTTCTTAAGGTTCACTTGGTTATATCCTATGCGAGCAAAATCTAAGTTTATTGTATTCTTCAAAGTTTTCCAAACAATGGTTTAGAATCAATTCAAGACTAAGATCAAGGTTTTTCACAATGAAGGAGTTGAAGAGTTTACAATCAATCTTTTTTAAACAACATCTGTCTGAACATGGAATCACTCACAGAATCTCATGTCCTTACACTCCTCAACAAAATGGGATTGCTGAAAGAAAACATAGACATCTAGTGGAGCTTGGTCTATCAATGATGTTTCACAGTTATACTCCTCTCCACCACTGGATAGAAGCCTTCTTCACAGCAAGCTTCATCTCTAATCTACTTCCCTCTGCAAATTTAAAAATTGCAGTCCCTATGAGCTACTGTTTAATCAAAAACCGAACTACAACATGTTGAGGGTGTTTGGATCTGCCTGTTATCCATGTCTCAGACCAATGGCCAGTCATAAGTTCGATCCGAGATCTCTGCAATGTGTATTTCTTGGGTATCATACTCAATATAAAGGATACTAGTGCCTATATCTTCTAACGAGTAAAGTCTACATATCAAGACATGTAGTAGTTAATGAAAGCCGTTTTCCATTTACCAAACAGTACAAGTGTCTAATCCCTACATATCAAACTCCTCTACTTCGAGCTTGGCAAACAGCTTCCGTAACTCCAACTAGAAGCTCCTGTAGAACAGACAACATCTCAACCGATTTATCCTCATCAAGCGACGGATCAGACAACAGTCCTACAAGTGTTCAATCAGGTTCCAAATGAAACATTCCAACAAGACAACAATCACATTCTCATTGAGAGTGAAAGTTCTACAAGTGATGAAACATATAACTCTACATCAGACGAAGAACAACAAGAAGAGCAACAAGAGCAACAAGATAACAACAACAACACTCATCCCATGACTACTAGAGCAAAAGCTAGAATTCGTAAACCTAACACTAGGTATGTTCTCCGCACATCAAGATTTGCTCCTGTAGAACCGAAGAATATTACAGAAACTTTAAAACATCCTGGTTGGAACGATGCTGCTCATGATGAGATAAGTACTATTCACATGTTGCATACTTGGGATTTGGTTGAGCCTACAAAAGATATGAACATTTTGGGATGAAAGTGGGTTTTAAAACCAAACTCAAACCGGATGGGTCTGTTGATAAACTTAAAGCACGTCTTGTTGCCAAGGGCTTTGATCAAGAAGAAGGGTTGGATTACCTTGAAACGTTCAGTCCTGTTGTACGAACTGCAACTATACATATGGTTCTTGATGTTGCAACAGCTAAAGACTGGGTGATAAAACAACTTGATGTCTCAAATGCTTTTCTTCATGGAGAATTGCAAGAATCAGCCTTCATGCTGCAGCCTGCTGGTTTTGTTTATACACAAAGACCGTCTCATGTCTGTCATCTTAGGAAAGCACTCTACAGACTTAAACAAGATCCGAGAGCCTGGTTTGACACTTTAAGCAAATATTTGATTGAGTCTGGGTTCACCTGCAGCAAATCTGATTCCTCATTATTCACTTATCATAAAAATGGTAAATCACTAGTGTTACTAATGTATGTGGATGATATGCTTCTTACAGGGAATGATCAAAACCTCTTGCAAGATCTGCTTATTTTTCTGAACAAGCGATTCTCAATGAAGGATCTGGGAGCTCCAAGCTATTTTCTTAGTATTGAAATTCAGACTTCAGGTTTTTTTCTTCTTCAGACTGCATATGCATGAGACATTCTTCATCATGCTACTATGTCTAACTCCAACTCTATGCCTACTCCACTTCCGCAAAACCTGGAAAATCTGAATTCTGAACTCTTCTCTGAGCCAACATATTTCAGAAGTCTTGCTGGAAAGCTCGAATATCTTACAATCACCACGCTTGACATTCAATTTGTTGTTAATTTCATATGTCAACGGATGCACGAACCAACGGTCTCTGACTTTGGTCTTCTCAAACACATTCTCAGATACATCAAGGGAACTATAAACATGGGCTTATATCTACGAAGAAGCTCTAACTTGTCACTCTCAGCTTTCTGTGATAGTGACCATGCCGGATGTAAGAAGACTCGACATTCCACAACTAGATTTTGTATACTTCTTGGTCCTAATCTGATTAGTTGGTCAGCAAGAAGACAAGAAACAGTCTCAAACTCGTCAACAGAGGCTGAATACAGAGCTCTAATGGCTACTTCTCATGAGATCACCTGGCTTTCATTTTTCTTCGTGACCTGAGAATATCACAACAGTTTCCTACTCTTCTCCAATGCAACAATCTCTTTGCAGTGTACTTAAGTGCGAATCCAGCTCTACATATACGGACTAAACACTTCGACATTGATTTTCATTATATGAGGGAGCAAGTAGCGTTGGGACACATTGAAACACAAGATGTACCTGCAGAACTTTAGCTGGCCGATATTTTCACAAAGTCCTTACCGAAGAGGGAGTTCGAGGATCTCCATACCAAACTTGGTGTTGGTGCTTCACCCACCACAAGTTTGAGGGAGAATATAAGTAATATATGTGAGATGGGCCACAAAACAGTCCAACAAGAAGGAAGCCCATTGAAGCCTAGTCAACACTCTCAAGTGAAGACAAGGTTGACTGTACCTGCAACTCCTCTACTCCATAACAAATTTGGTGTTTTACAAGATAAGGATGATGACTAGCTCTCCACAGCTGTTACAATGACTCATCTTATTCTAGATTGTTCCTTCTGCCTCTATATAAGACATTGTATTCCAAGAGTGGAAGATAACCTAAGATTATAATAAATAATCAAGTTTTCTCAAAGTTCTTGTTTTATCTTCAAAAACCAATATGAAAACACTAAAAGGAAATAGCTTCAGCAGATTTTATTTACCGAGGAGTGGAGTGTTGCAACTAGGGCGTTCTTTTGTGGGCTCATCTTGATTCCATCATACAATAGTGCATTCGAAGCAGTTTACCAATCTAACAAGAAAATGGACCACAGTAACACCCTGTTCTTTAGTCTTCTTGACATACGGACTCATAGTTCATCTTCTGGCAAGTCAAAAGAATGCAACGTTTATAGGATATCGAAAATTTCCTCTATGTAAGTTGTAACTTCAGTACTGCTTGAATTCATTGGGAATTACGTCTTCGAATTGGGTCATCCTTGGTTGAAAAATGCTAGTTCAAAGCTACCTATGTACTGCTTGAATTCATTGGAAGTGTTGCGTATACACTACTGAAGAAGATCTGCAGCCTTTTCGTTGGGAATTATCCTCCTAAACTGTTCTCTGCAATAGCTTTCCTGTAAACGGATAAACACACCTAACATTCATGAAGTTAACAGAACTGATGGTAGAGTGTTACAGAGAACACACATTGGAAGCCCAACATCTGCTAGAGCTAGAGTCGCGGCATTGATACATGTTGATCTTGTTCCTGACATACATAACATAACATAACACTAATGGCGGATTAGGTTAAATAATCTTCGGACTAGTTAAAAACCTGAATATTTAAGAGTAAACGTGTCCCAAATGCAGGTCCGGTCCTTCACCAATTCTAATGAAACATTTGTATTGGGTCTCAAGAAGTCCATTTTGGAGGTTTTTTATAACTAATAAGGTCTCAAACCCCCCATCCCAAAAGTAAAAAGGCCTCCTAATTTGAAAAATTTCCAATAATAGGATCCAAAAAAAAGTCCAAAAATTAGTTAAAAGGCCCCATAATTTGAAAAATATTTCATAATTAATCAAATAGGTTTTAAAATAAGCAAAAAAGTCCCCATAATTAGCAAAAAAATGGGACAATTGCATTTTTAGTACCTTTATTTGCATTTAAATGAGCTCGTAGACCCCATATTCGTTTTTGAGAAACATAACCACTAAGAGTGCTGAAATTACAGTTGACCCCCTTATGACCAAAAAAAACAGAAGCCGAAATGACAGATTTAACCCGAAGAAGTTTGCAATAGATATCTTTAAGGTTGATTTCAAATTAACGTCAAAGGGAAGACTTAAAAGTAAGTCTACTCCTTAATTATAGGTTAAATATTAATTTTAAAAATTATAAAGAATAATTTGGTTAACCGTTTGACCAAATAATAACCACGTAGACTTCTTGCAGTGAAATAAAATAAATTTACATATAAACTAGTCAAATTAAGGGAGGAAAGGCTGATTAGGTTAAAATTATTTGATTTAGGATTTTTTTAAGTAGACTTCTCTGTAGACTATTGGTAGTTGACTTTGTATTCCATCAACTATTAATATTAGTCTTGGGCGTTCGGTCAGAACCGAGAGAACCAAACCAATTAAACCGAGATGTTTGGTTTTTGGGAGCATCTGTGAGAGGATCAACAAACCGATCGGTGAAATTAATTTGTAATTCGATTTCCCGTTCGGTTCGATTCGGTTTAGCATGACACATAACCGATCGGTTTAAATTAACCGAGTTATATAAACCAAATTTTCACTAACCCTAACCCTAATCACTTCATTTCTTCCTCTTCCACCTTCCGCTCTCTCTCTCTGGCGATAAGCGATTCTGAAATTGAACAAATCTGTCTCTCATCAAATCATCATCATAATCATCTTTCTTCTTCTTCCGTAAGCTGCTCAATTTTCTTCCAACTATTTCTATCTCCTTCTCTGAGAAACAAAACAACTTAAACCCTCCAAAATCCAGAAACCTAGTCAAGCTTCCTCTCTTTCCCACTACCTCTCGTTCTATTATCCGGCATAAGAATCCTCCTTCAGAACTAGTCGTTCGTCCGTCATTGTCGTCTCCACTTCTTCAGATCTGATTCTCGCAGTTCTTCAAATCATTTATGTTCTTGCTTCTTCGATTTGTGTTTTGTTTCTAAGATCGATCTAGAAGGTAAATGAGATGTTTTTAAGAACAATTTGTAGATCTAATTTTTATTTGCCTTTTCAACTTCCAGATCTGAAGATCAAAGACCTCTCCTTGTCATTGGTATATACTCTCCTTGGGATTTTGTTTTTTGAATCCAACCGCTTAGATCTCCATATATCTATGTCTTGCTCGATTCTTCTAATTCAAAAGAGAGATTTGCTTATCCTTTGTTTTGATTCTCTTCTTTGGTCTGTTGTTTCTGATTTCTGGGTTTTATCTTTAGAAGAAACAGATTAAAATCGGGTAAGCCTCCAGATCTGAAGCCCTCTTGTTCTGTTTTTTTTTTCTTGTTGTTTTTATTTGATTTTTGCCAAATCTATTTTATGTTTACTCACCCTTCTTTGAAACCGACGGTGGTCTTTCTTCGCCAGAGAAGATGAAACAGAGAACATGGCCTTGTAGATTTGAAGGATCTGAAGATAATACCGGAGAGCTGCGGAGCTTGGTGATGCTGTTAGTCAATGTAATTAGGGAATTTCTTATCTTCAAGGTAATAAACCTAATTAAGTTCTTTCTCATGGGTTTGATTTTTAAAAACCTTCATTGCAGTTTGAGTTGTTTATGATTGATATTGATGTTTTCAGGATTGTGGTATCTAGAATTTTGATTTGAGCTTAGATACGCCGGTGTGACCACGAACGTGTTGAAGAATGAGTGATTGTGGCCTCAGCTTTTGTGAAAGGTTTCAAAGTTTCATCAACTACCAAGTTTTGCAGAGTGCTAACTTAGAATTTCCAGATAGAAAAATTTGTGATATGATTATTGTTAGTTGATTTTTGGTCGGATGATTATTGTTATTTTTGATATAATATATATCAATTTCTTAATAAAAATTGTTATTATTGATTGTTTTGCTACGAGACTGATGATTATGTTGCACAAAGCAAGAATTGGATAATAGATTCATCATTGCTTAATCGATAGTTTGTGTTCACGGAGTTATGTATAAATAATCTGCTCATTTTAATACAACAAAAACAAATTTTCTCTCATCTATCTAAACTGAGTGATCAAGAAGGAACAAAATAAAAAGAGAGTTGTGGTTTCCAAACTGCGCTTCATTTATCATATTTTGCCAAAATTGAAACATCATTACACTTTACTTCTTCAACAGATCATCTATCACATTGAGCATTTAAAAAAATAAGAGGATTCATTCAGGAACTTGTTGACTCTATGATTAGTTGAAGCTGATAAAAACTTCATGCAAATAGGATGTTTAACTCTAGCTATAGCAAGCACTGAACTTGGCAAAATCCAGATTCCATCTTCACATATCAAACCAGAAGCCACTGTTGTCGCAAAAGCTTCAGCCTTTGGCGCATCTAACCTCTCCCAGACAAACAAAATAAAACTCCCCACGCACATGTCAATATCAAAGTTAGAGATAGAATTGTTGTAGAAAAAGTTTAATTTAAATATCAATAGAAAAAGAAAATGAATAGAAATTTTTTATAAAAAATCAATTAAAATTCAATTAAAGACTTTTTCAATTATGCAGACTTCACACAGAACTTCAACACGTTAACTTCAAAAATAAGTCTAAGTTAATGACCTAACTGCCTAAGAAAACCAAAAAATTGATTTCTTCATATGTATAATATATAATCATGTAAAAAACATATAGAAGCAAGTACATAACATATATCAAAGAATACAACAAGAAAATCTTAAAAATTATTCACCAATTTGCAATAATTTGGTTTTCAAATAATGCTGACTTCATGTTCACATCAACAGGTAGACATAAAAAAGACAATAAGAGAATAATTTCAAATGAAGTCTATTTCTTGCGGTCTATTTTTGCAATTACAATTTAACAAAGCAGACAACGAACGAAGTCAACCAGAACCGGTTGACTTCTTTTGTGGTCTTCCTTTGTTAATTTTTTGGTTAGTTTTGCAATTAAATAGATAAAACTAGGTAGACTTCAATGGAAAGTTCAACGGGTTAACTTCAGTTAGTGTCGACTCTGGTTATTTTTGCAATCGACCAATCCATTGACTTTACAGTAGACTTCTGTCTACTAAGTAGACTTTAACTATCCGTCAACAAGAAAAAGTAAACTTCGTCATGGTTAGTTTTGCAATTGACCAAGTTTGACTTTCGCCAAGTAGACTTCGTATGAAGTCTACAATAATGATGACTTCGTTTGCAGTCTGCTGGGGTCATTTTTGTGGTTGACCAACATTTTAATTTTTTAACTAGTAGACTTCTTTTGCAGTCAACTAATTATTTCAATATAATAATATTACGGTCAATACTTAAATATTTTGGTCAATTCCAAAAATAGTCACTGTAGAAGTCTACTCTTTTATTACCGGAAGAAGACTTCGTCCGACAGTCATAACTAAAAAGTCAAGAATTTGGTCAATTGCAAAAATACACCTTAGTAGACTGCAAACGAAGTATCCAACATAAAGATTATAATGAAGTCTGAACCATATTTTTTGTTTTCAAATGAAATTAAGGAGACTGAAATTTCAGTCTACGGGCTCGAAACTCGATAAATTTTTAATTGCGAAATTGACCACATAGTAGACTTTACATGATATTATGACGGTTAGACTAACAAATGAAGTCTACTTTCGCAAAAAATCAAGGAAAATCACGAAATCTACCGGAAAATAACCTTATCGGTGGTTGTTTTGCAATGTCAAGCACCGAGGACGTCGTCTTTAGTCACCACAGAAGAAATCTAGCACCAATTTAATCACTATCCAAGAATCATGACATATAACAAGATGAATGCTCTTGCAAATTTTGTTGGATTAAAACAGAGAGGAGATGGAAGAAAATGACGTTTTCATAGCATTGGGTGTTATTTAAGCTTACAAATTCAGGTTGTTGAAGTTTTAAGAGCTTCAAATTTGGTTGTTCATGGTTGTTGGAAAATTGATGGCGGTGGCACAACCGTAAATAAAAGAAGAAGATGAGGATATGAATGTAATAAACATTTTCGCAAGAAATTCAAATAAATCTGAAATAATGGCATTTTTGTGAATACAATGAATGGACAAGGATTTAATAGGGAGAAAGTAGCAAATGTTGGAGAGAGAAAAAAGGTCTAACATTGCAATTGACTCCAATTAGAGGTCCAATTTTGCAAGTGCCCCCAAAAAAATCCCAAAATTTTAAAAGTTAATAAATAAAAATATTTGACAGCTCCATATAGTTAGCAAAACAAATATCAGTTTTTAGTATTTTATTATTTTCTTTTTAAAAAGTAAATCCTAATTTTTTTTCTTTCTTGTATTTGGCCTTGGATTTCACGGAACCGACAGTGCCCAAATGCTTGAACCTCGACCTCGTTCATGCTATACAAGCAAAATTTGAAAAAAAAAGTTTGATCAGAATCCAGAAACCTCTGGCACGAAAAAACTGAAGCATCAAGAAGACTGACTATATACCCTTGAGACCTTGACAAAGAACAATCTTAGGCCTAAATAATTAAAGTAAGAGACTTGAAATTGACCATTGTGGTCAACAGAACTATCAACAGAACTTCAGTTTCTAGATGCTTAGCAAAACTGGTTACATAAAACACAGCTGTAGCCCAAAATTTGTATCACATATAAGAAAAGATATCACAATCAAGCTTAAAACCAACAAAACCTGTTGTTTTCGTTCTCTAATTGTCCTAGCTCCAAGTATCTATCTTCAGAATTTCTATTCAAACCCAAACCTTCACCTTCTTCTATCCTATCTCTTCGTATCCTCCTCCTACGATACTCAACACAAACACAAACACAAACCATATACATAATACATTGCAACCCATACCCTATAATCCAAACCCTAAGAGGCATACAGTATTAGGCTTCTCATATCGCTTTCTTTGCCTCTCTTCCCGCTGCTTCACGAACAAGCATCGATGGTTCTCTCATCATCATCCTCCCGCTACTTGCATCATCCTTGTCTCCTCACCCATCTCCGTCGGTTTAAATCAAAGGCGTTGCTTCCGTCGTCGTTTCTGTTGACATAACTTCTTTCTCTTCACAAAAGTCTCTTCCTTTCTTGTCAAATTAGAGCAATTGAATGATTGATCTCGAATTGATGAAATTGAAGAAGCTTTACGCCACTACAAATGGGAAATTTTCAATCTCCAAATACTAAAACAAATCAAGCCAAAATTACTTGTAATATCATTAAGCCACAGTGTTTTGCCATAATCGCCTGTAACTTAATACAGTATCATTATGTATTATCAAATATGTTAGGCTAAAACCATTGAAAATTTAATAGATTTAATCCATTAAACCCAAAATCGATTTGACCCATTTAATGAAATAGCTGTCTGGATCTGGTTGGTTCAGACATACTCATTTTAACAGAAGTCTGTGGTGGGGGATTCGCTTGTTTTTGTCACATGGATTCTGAATACACATCTGGTTCAGTCATATATACGACTAGGAAAATAAGATTGAGTTACGTACAGACTATATAGGTTCTAATTGAGTTATGTGCGTGTTTGAGCAAGAAATTAAACAAACCCGACTCCAAACATTCTAACAATAACAATGCATGACCCAAATAAATGTGACACTATTTACTAGTAATAATCAGGTTTACAAATCTTGGTTGTCACCTGTCCAGACAATGCTTAAAGCTGGGTCTGCCTCTCACTATGAAGTATGAAACATAAATAGAATGGCACGGTATCTTGGGCTAGAGTTCCTGCAAACCAAACCAGAATTCCAAGAAATATATGGTGAGGTCTTTCCTTGTCACTATAAGAGCTGTAAATGACATGTTTGTCTTTCCTTGTCTTACTTGATGCCACTGAAGGTAAAATTTATAACTTTTTTTTTTTTTTTGGTATTGCAAGATCAGAATCACTTTCAAGCAATACTATGACTTATTGGAGATAAGGACTTGGTTTAGTGTGGTTTAGTTTATTAGATTAACTTAACCGGAGATTGTATTGTACAGCTTAAGTATACGGCTTCGATACTTGTATTACAGATACATGTCATAATTCAATGAGAAAAGATTCAAAATCGTAACAACTTTCTCATCTTCTTCGTAATATGACTGCCAAAACAATCACCATCAACAGAAGGACAACATTAAAATGAAACTATTACTATAGGCAAGCAAAAGTTCATATAATAAGAACAATCACCAATAATAATAAGAACAATCAGGTTTGGTTTTATATATATATATCATACGTTACATACATAGTCTCCTTGTGAAACCATTAGTTAGTTACATGAGATTAGCTCTGTTACCTGCAGTTGTGGCATCAAAATCTACAAGACATTGGAGTTTGTGAAGAGACCGTTTGCGAAGATGATGACTTCCATATACCTGACATTGATCTCACTTTCAGAAACTTTGATGAAGAGCAATTTGGAGCTGATCCAGAGCCGATTGCAGACAGTAACAACATGTTCTTTGTTTCTTCCTTAGACAAGTCAAGCAAGGTTTGAAATCTCTTCTAATACTAAATCGGTTTTGTACTTTCATTTCATAACCTAAGATCTGTCTACCTTTTGATGTGTTTCAGATGAAGACTTATTCTGGTTTATTTAATTCCTTGAGCAAAGAGTTGTCTACTGATGCAGCACGAGATGCTTGGAACTGTATAGCGTACTTTCTTTGAAGCTCTCTGAGTTTGTCCATCAATTCTTGGAACGACGGTCTACACTGCACAGCTTAGTATCGATACCTTCTTTTTTGTGTGTGAAGTATCTGAAACTTTTTATTTCCATCAGTGACTACTGCAGATCTTCACAACCTTTGTAAAATATAAGCTGCTTGATGAGCTTGTCATTCATCAAAGACTTCCGATTGGTTAGAGTCTTAGAGACACAACCTCTCATTCATCATCACACCAACCTTGTTATATATTTCAAAAGGACTGTATGAGTGATAATTGTGTGTGTCTCCGATCGGTCAAAAGTGATGATTCAAAGGACTCATATATAGTTGCAGGTAACTAGAAATTAACAAGATGAATTAGCTCGAGATTAGATTAATTGATTTGATTAAAAATAGCCAGTTAAAGGCTTTACAAGTATAGATGGTAGAAGTAGAGAGAGTACAGATTACAGTAAGTCACCAAACAAATGATAGAATCTATTACACACTAGACAAACAGACATAATCCAAAAAAAAATCATATTACACACACTAGACTACACACTAGACACTTAGACAGAGACATAATACAAAAAAATTACTAGAAAATTTGCACTAAAGAAATAAAATCGAAATCAAGAAAAGAGAGGTTGTGAGAGATCATCATAAAGAGGAGGACCAAAAGCTCCAAGTGAGGCCGAGTAGTAGTTTCCCACATCCGGATTCATCAGTAGTTCAGGCGGAATCATAGGCAGCAGAGATTGCCCTTGGTTCATCAAACCTAATGGGATTTGCGAGACATTCCCATTCTCATGGTTAACCAGAAACATGGAATACTGGTTTGGTTGTTGTTGTTGTGGAAGAAGACATTGATTGATCGTATTCGTATTCGTCGCACTAGGTCCTTGATTCATCTTCCTCTGTTCCTGAACTTCAACGAGAGCACGAAACCTATCTTGAAATCTGGTTAGGTTACATTCCAAGGACTGAACCACTCCCGTGAGTTGCTCACCCGAGTAATTATCAAACCTAGGGTCCCAAACCGGAAACTTTGATACACGTCTCGGACTGATCACCAGTTTCTTCTTGTTGGATTTTGCGAGAAACTTGTTAAGACCGACACTTTTTGTGCGTCGTTTCGTCTCGCTCAATGCAGCGTACCTTCGAGCGATGGCTTCGACCTTATCCCTGTCTTCTGGATATGTCTTAAGCGCTCCATCGGCTCCGTAACAGATCACGCAGAGTTCGATTGCACAGAGCACAGAAAGCTCGCGAGCTTTCTTAAAGAGAGTACATTGTCTTTTTATTAAGCTTGTAGAAGAAGAAGAAGAAGAAGAAGAATTAGCAGTTTTCATCGTTTTCATCTTCGTTCGTTTCGGTAATCGGTGGTGTTGATGACAAGAATTAGGCTCTGACTGAATCTGATGAGAATTACAAGAATTAGCAGAATTAGGTTTTCCTTGTTTCCTTTCTTTAAAACTTTGCATATATAACAACATATATATAGATCATATCAATAAAACCTCGGCCCAATATGTAGGCCCAAAGTTAAGATTAGAGAGAAAAAAAAAAAAAAAAAAAAAAAAAAAACCATGTTTGTAAACCACACGCGCGTATATCGAATCACTTGAGAGCTCTCGTGAAGCTAAAACACCGATCCCTTCTCATCACGATGTCGATACGACGATACCTATCCAAGTTTGCTAAATCAAGAGACGAAGAAGATTCAAATTTGCTACAATGGTGAGATTTTCTGGGGTTTTTTCTTTGAGATTTTAATTATGTGTATAATATTTATAATGTCAATTTTTTTTCCTAATTGTCTATGGTTTTTTTTATTAATTTATGATAATGTTTGTATAATTTTATTTAAAATCAGTTGGACGACAAGTAGTAAAATTATGACGTATGAGGATTACAAAATATGAAACCAATATATTTAAAATATTATTATTTTTCAAATATGAGATGATATTAGTTTTTAGTTTTTCTTTGAGAATTACGTTTTATATTTTATAATTTTAATTTGTTATTAATATTTAGTAATAAATTTATTACAATGAACATATTTTTTATATATGAAAATTATAAATGTTATTCATTAGGATTGAGTGCGTATAATTAAAATCTAATTTTATTATGATGTAATATAGTGAAATTGTATTGCAAGATATAGTATTGCATGTAATCTTTATTTTTGGCACTTAAGTTGGAGTGCATGAACTCTAAATCCGGGTTTAAAAGCAAAATCAAAGGAAATAAAACTAATATTTGGAATGCAATTGAAAATTTCACATGACCTAATCTAGCATCAATATTCAACTTTATGTAACCTTAAATAATATTCCCTCCGTTTTTTAGTTGTCATTCTAGAGTAAAAGTTTTGTTTTATAATTGTTATAGTTTTAGATTTTAAATGCATATGTTTAGTAAAAATACCAATTTTATCCTAACTATTTTAATGTACTAACGAATAAAAAGATTGAAAAATATATTTAAGAAGGGATAAAATAGAAAATTTTGTTACTTTTTTAATATGTGTGAAAAACCTTAAACGACAAGTAATTTAAAATCGAGGGAGTATCCACCATTTAAAACCTTAATCCTTAAACCTTTTCGTTGTTTTCATCGTCTTCCTTCGATTTGTATCCATTATAAATTACACCCACAACATATATATAAGTTTCAAATCCAACATATCACTGGGTCACTGGCTCTCGAGCTACGGCTCATGTCACTTCCTCTACTACAAATCTGCATTCCGCAACAACATACAATGGGAATGACACAGTTCAGGTTGGAGACGAGACATTTTGCCTATAACTTATGTCGGCTCAACTACCATTGCTTCCACTGCAGGTAAACTTTCGTTAAATGAATTACTTGTCTGTCCGATATGCAAAATCTCTTATCTCTGTGTCTAAACTGTGTGATGATGATCTGCCTTGTGGAGTTTGGTTTGATTCTAATAAGGTTTGTGTTGTTGATATAACCACTCAGAAGGTGGTAGCAAAGGGTCTTCGAAGTAGTGGCTTATATGTGTTGGGGAATCAAGAATTTATAGCTCTGTTCTCTAACCGTCAGTGCACAGCCTCTGAAGATACATGGCATTATAGACTTGGGCATTCAAACTCTCAAATTCTCCAACACCTTAAGAACAGCAAGGAGATCGTTTTGAATAAGAGCAGCAACACCTCCATTTGTGAGCCTTACCATATGGGGAAGAATAGTAGGCTTTGGTTTTTTTCTTTGGATTCTCGAGTTTTATGTCCCCTAGAACGAATACAATGTGATCTTTGGGGACCATCACCAGTTGTATCAAATCAAGGATTTAAACACTATGCTGTTTTTTTGGATGATTTCTTAAGGTTCACTTGGTTATATCCTATGCGAGCAAAATCTGAGTTTATTGTAATCTTCAAAGTTTTCCAAACAATGGTTGAGAATCAATTCAAGACTAAGAGCAAGGTTTTTTCACAGTGAAGGAGGTGAAGAGTTTACAATCAATCTTTTTTAAACAACATCTGTCTGAACATGGAATCACTCACAGAATCTCATGTCCTTACACTCCTCAACAAAATGGGATTGCTGAAAGAAAACATAGACATCTAGTGGAGCTTGGTCTATCAATGATGTTTCACAGTTATACTCCTCTCCACCACTGGATAGAAGCCTTCTTCACAGCAAGCTTCATCTCTAATCTACTTCCCTCTGCAAATTTAAAAATTGCAGTCCCTATGAGCTACTGTTTAATCAAAAACCGAACTACAACATGTTGAGGGTGTTTGGATCTGCCTGTTATCCATGTCTCAGACCAATGGCCAGTCATAAGTTCGATCCGAGATCTCTGCAATGTGTATTTCTTGGGTATCATACTCAGTATAAAGGATACTAGTGCCTATATCTTCTAACGGGTAAAGTCTACATATCAAGACATGTAGTAGTTAATGAAAGCCGTTTTCCATTTACCAAACAGTACAAGTGTCTAATCCCTACATATCAAACTCCTCTACTCTGAGCTTGGTAAGCATATCCCTGCATATCAAGACATGTAGTATTTATTTGTCACACATTTGTAACCTTTTAATATAGAAAATGATGATTTTATTGTATTGTATGAAGAAAAATATAGATTAATAACTAAAAACTTACTTTTATAAAATAAGTCAATTACATCATCATCGTTAACATTTCATAATTTTGCTTAAAACTAAAAAAATATAATTTTAACGTAGATAACTATTTTTACTTATAGTTAAACATTCATCTTAAGCTTACTTTCTGTCCATCCATCTCATGTTCACCACTTAATTCCTGAAACAGCATGAATATAAATAAAAGAATGTTAATCTCATATCCATTGTCCACCATTTAATGATTTTCTAATATAAACAAAATACATAGTAAACATAATGTACCTTTGATATCAAAGTGTTAATAAGATCATGCAATTTTTTTACTTCATCTTCTAGGTAATTGACTCGGCTTTTCAAAGAAATAACTTATGGTTCTTCATTATGCTACTATGTCTAACTGCAACTCTATGCCTACTCCACTTCCGCAAAACCTGGAAAAGTTGAATCTTGAACTCGTCTCTGAGCCAACATATTTCAGAAGTCTTGCTGGAAGCTCGAATATCTTACAATCACCACACCTGACATTCAATTTGTTGTTAATTTCATATGTCAACCAATGCACGAACCAACGGTCTCTGACTTTGGTCTTCTCAAACACATTCTCAGATAAATCAAGGGAACTATAAAAAATGGGCTTATATCTACGAAGAAGCTCTAACTTGTCACTCTCAGCTTTCTGTGATAGTGACCATGCCGGATGTAAAAAGACTCGACGTTCCACAACTGGATTCTGTATACTTCTTGGTCCTAATCTGATTAGTTGGTCAGAAAGAAGACAAGAAACAGTCTCAAACTCGTCAACAGAGGCTGAATACAGAGTTCTAATGGCTACTTCTCATGAGATCACCTGGCTTTCATTTTTTCTTCGTGACCTGAGAATATCACAACAATTTCCTACTCTGCTCCAATGCGACAATCTCTCTGCAGTGTACTTAAGTGCGAATCCAGCTCTACATATACGGACTAAACACTTCGACATTGATTTTCATTATATGAGGGAGCAAGTAGCGTTGGATACATTGAAACAGAAGATGTACCTGCACAACTTCAGCTGGCCGATATTTTCACAAAGTCCTTACCGAAGAGGGAGTTCGAGGATCTCCAGACCAAACTTGGTGTTGGTGCTTCACCCACCACAAGTTTGAGGGAGAATATAAGTGATATATGTGAGATGGGCCACAAAACAGTCCAACAAGGAGGAAGCCCATTGAAGCCTAGTCAACACTCTCAAGTGAAGACAAGGTTGATTGTACCTGCAACTCCTCTACTCCATAACAAATTTGGTGTTTTACAAGATAAGGATGATGACTAGCTCTCCACAGCTGTTACAATGACTCACCTTATTCTAGATTGTTCCTTCTGCCTCTATATAAGACATTGTATTCCAAGAGTGGAAGATAACCTAAGATTATAATAAAGAATCAAGTTTTCTCAAAGTTCTTGTTTTATCTTCAAAAACCAACATGAAAACACTAAAAAAGGAAATAGCTTCAGCAGATTTTATTTACCGAGGAGTGGAGTGTTGCAACTAGGGCGTTCTTTTGTGGGCTCGTCTTGATTCCATCATACAATAGTGCATTCAGAAGCAGTTTACCAATCTAACAAGAAAATGGACCACAGTAACACCCTGTTCTTTAGTCTTCTTGAAAGACAGACTCATAGTTTATCTTCTGGCAAGTCCAAAGAATGCAACGTTTACATGATATCGAAAATTTTCTCTACGTAAGTTGTAACTTCAGTACTGCTTGAATTCATCGGGAATTACGTCTTTGAATTGAGTCATCCTTGGTTGAAAAATGCTAGTTCAAAGCTACCTATGTACTGCTTGAATTCATTGGAAGTGTTGCGTATACACTACTGAAGAAGATCTGCAGCCTTTTCATTGGGAATTATCCTCCTAAACCGTTCTCTGCAATGTCTTTCCTGTAAACGGATAAACACACCTAACATTCATGAAGTTAACAGAACTGATGGTAGAGTGTTACAGAGAACACGCATTGGAAGCCCAGCATCTACTAGAGCTAGAGTCGCGGCATTGATACAAGTTGATCTTGTTCCTGACATACATAACATAACACTAATGGCAGATCAGGTTAAATAATCTTCGGACTAGTTAAAAACCTGAATGTTCAAGAGTAAACGTGTCCCAAATGCAGGCGGGGTCCTTCACCAATTCTAATGAAACATTCGTATTGGGCCTCAAAATTTCGAAGCCCATTTTGGAGGTTTTTTATAACTAATAAGGTCTCAAAATCCCCTCAAAATTAGTAAAAAGGCCTCCTAATTTCAAAAATGTCCAATAATAGGCTCCAAAAAAAAGTCTAAAAATTAGTTAAAAGGCCCCATAATTTGAAAAATATTCCATAATTAATCAAATAGGTTTTAAAATAAGCAAAAAAGTCCCAATAATTAGCAAAAAAATCCCAAAATTTTAAAAGTTAATAAATAAAAATTTTGACGGCGCCATATAGTTAGCAAAACAAATATCAGCTTTTAGTATTTTATTATTTTTTTTTTAAAAGAAAATCCTAATTTTTTTACTTTTCCGTATTTGGCCTTGGATTTCACGTCACTGCCCAAATGCTTGAACCTCGACCTCCTTCATGCTATACAAGCAAAATTTGAAAAAAAAGTTTGATCAGAATCCAGAAACCTCTGGCACGAAAAACAGAAGCATCAAGAGACAAGAGGACTGACTATAAACCCTTGACAAAGAAACAATCTTCTTTATGAGTTATGTGTTTGAGCAAGAAATTAAACAATCCCGACTCCAAACATTCTAACAATAACAATGCATGACCCAAATAAATCTATACTTGGTACAGATACATTTCATAATTCAATGAGAAAAGATTCAAAATCGTAACAACTTTCTCATCTTCTTCGTAATATGACTGCCAAAACAATCACCATCAACAGAAGGACACTATTAAAATGAAACTATTACTATAGGCAAGCTAACCATCGGGACTTCTATGCATGAGTTGTATCATAGGATCCGTTGCTTCTCTGCATATAATTGTTCTTCAGCTGCTTGTCTTCATTGCAACTTCCACCAAACTTCTTCTTCTTTTTGTACCATAAGCTTCTTCTTTTGTCTTGTCTTGAATGCGAAATGCAAATTCAGATTCTCTGTTCTTCCGGTTTATATAATTTCCTTGAGCAAAGAGTTGTCTACTGATGCAGCACGAGCTGCTTGGAACTGTATATATAGCGTACTTTCTTTGAAGCTCTCTTAGTTTGTCCATCAATTCTTGGAACGACAAGTTTAGCATACACTGCGGTTCACTGCACAGCTTAGTAGTATACGACTTAGTATCTGAAACTTTTTTATTTCCATCAGTGACGACTACTGCAGAGCTTCACAACCTTTGTAAAGTAAACTGCTTGATGAGCTTGTCATTCATCAAAGACTTCCGATTGGTTAGAGACACAGTCACTTACCTTGTTTAATCGGAACCATCATCAGTTACCTTGTTTGGAAGAACCAACCTTGTTATATATATTTTGAAAAGGACTAGTGATGCTTCAAAGGACTCATATATAGTTGCAGGTAACTAGAAAAAAAAGATGGAATTAGCTCGAGATTAGATTAATCGATTGATAAAAAATAGCCAGTTAAAGGCTTTACAAGTACAGACAGAGAGAGAGAGTACAGATTGAATCATGTTACACTACACACACTAGACAGACAGACAGACATAATCCAAAAAAAAATAAAAAATCATCATATTACAAGACACTAGACACTTAGACAGACAAAATCACTAGATAATTTGCACTAATGAAATCAAGAAAAGAGAGGCTGTGAGAGATCATAAAGAGGAGGACCAAAAGCTCCAAGTGAGGCCGAGTAGTAGTTTCCCACATCCGGATTCATCAGTAGTTGAGGCGGAATCAGAGATTGCCCTTGGTTCATCAAACCTAATGGGATTTGCGAGACGTTCCCATTCTCATGGTTAACCAGAAACAAGGAAAACTGGTTTGGCTGTTCTTGTTGTGGAGGAAGTAGATATTGATTGAACGTATTCGTATTCGTAGTAGTACCACTCGCTCCTTGACCTTGATTCATCTTCCTCTGTTCCTGAACTTCAACGAGAGCACGAAACCTATCTTGAAATCTGGTTAGGTTACATTCCAAGGACTGAACCACTCCCGTGAGTTGCTCACCCGAGTAATTATCAAACCTAGGGTCCCAAACCGGAAACTTTGATACACGTCTCGGTCTCTTCTTGTTGGTGGAATTCGCGAGAAACTCGTTAAGATTAACGCTTCTTTTGTGTCGTTTCGTCTCCCTCAATGCAATGTATCTTCTAGCTATGGCTTCGACCTTCTCCCTCTCTTCTGGATATGTCTTAAGCGCTCCATCGGCTCCGTAACAGATTACGCAGAGTTCGATTGCACAGAGCACAGAAAGCTCGCGAGCTTTCTTAAACAAAGTAGCTTGTCTTCTGATTAAGCTTGTAGAAGAAGAAGAAGAATAAGCACAAGAATTAGGTTTTGTTTTCATCGTCTTCATCTTCATCATCTTCGCTTCGGTTCCGTGGTGTTGAATGTTGATGACTCTGATGAGAAGACGAATTAGCAGAACTAGGTTTTCCTTGTTTCCTTTCTTTAAAACATTGGATATATATATATAAACCCTCGGCCCAATTTGTAGGCCCAATATGTAGGCACAAAGTCAAGTTTACTGATAAATATCTTTTCAATTTATCTTAAGTAAAATATTAATTACTTATTAAATATATATATATATATATATATATCAGTTTTGTTTTCAACAATTTCTGAGAAATAAGTTTCTAAGCAATGCCTCATGGGGTTTCTGAGAACACACATCTGGTTCAGTTATAAACCAAACCTACTCCAAACTTTCTAACAATAGCGATGCATCGTCCAAATAAATGTGACACTATTTACTGAAAATTAGGCTTACAAATCTTGATTTTGTACTCGTTTTGTCACCTGTACAGACTATTCTTAAGAACTGGGTCTGCCTCTCAACATGAATTACATAAATAGATAGGCACAATTATATATATATGTATTCCCTCTGTGGCTCTCATCGCAAACACATGACTGATTTCGAATTGAACTTCCATATAAAGAATTGAATATAGGCTATATAGCCTCTCTTTCCCAGCAATGATAGAGAGTATAATATCAAAGTCTTTCTTCAGCTGCTTCTCTTCATCGCAACTTCCACCAAACTTCTTCTTTTGTACCATAAGCTTCTTCTTTTCTCTTGCCTTGAATGCGAAATGCATATTCAGATTCTCTGTTCTTCCGGTTTATTTTTCCTTGAGCAAAGAGTTGTCTACTGATGCAGCACGAGCTGCTTGGAACTGTATAGCGTACTTTCTTTGAAGCTCTCTTAGTTTGTCCATCAATTCTTGGAACGACGGTCTACACTGCGGTTCACTGCACAGATATCTCAACTCACATTAGCTGCAGCTACATTTACTTTATAACATATTTATCAAACGCAACTGTGAATGACTTTAATAGCGTGTATCAGCTAACAGTTTGGGTAAATCTGTAAAAGCGAATCACTATTTCTGGATGATCAAAGTTCAGATCTACAACTTTAAGTCACCAACTAACTGCCTACAGTGGTGTCGGTTGAAAGAAAAACTATACAAGATCTAAAATGACACCAAGACTCACACCAATCATTGTACCAAACTATAGCCTTCCTATGGGGCCATAAAAATGTGGAAAATTTCAACACAAAAAAAGCATAAACCATTGAAGTCTTTACACTCGCTAATAAAGCCTTGAACAGACTAACTATATCACTATATGTGTTTGAGACCCATGGAAACTGAAGGATCGAACTGCGGAGTAAATATCTTATCAAACTTTTGTTTACTCAAGAGTTCCTAAACAGTAATCAATTATTCCAAAGTTTTTCTTTTACCTAATAAGAATTCAAACTCGATTAATTCCAAATTCAAGGGTTTGCAACATTCCTACATTCGTAGTTTTCCTAATTTCTATGTTCATTCATGATACAAAAAATGAGGTTTAGTTCAGTTACTGCAGAAAAGCAGAGCGTGACATATTACAGATTTTTGTTTTTATGAATACCAGGATTTTGGTGCCTCCTATATGCAACCACTATTGAAGACCGAAGCATAAGTGAGGCTACTTGTCTCTAGCAAGGTATTCACAATGTTAAAATATGTTAGTTGTACCTATGCCAGCAGCTTTCCATTAAAGAGATCCACTGAGGGTCAACGTCCTTTGGAACTTCCAGCCTCTGGTTCATGAACCCCACTGCTCCAATCACCTGCAAGTTTCTCAATAGACTTCTCTTCATATTTGTTTTACTGTGTGAGTGTAATATATACAAGAACAAAGAGGAGACAGTAAAAAGCAAGCTTTCTTTAGCAGAACTCATGTTTAGCATGTTGCAAAACAACCTTTGAGTTGACCATAAATATCATCAACTCACTTAACTTGCACATTTTATAGGTAGTTTTACTATAGTAAGATAATTTACTCTACTGTTTTACATTGGTACTAAAATCGCCAAAATGGGTAGTCAACTTACTTAAACTATGTACATCTTTCTTTATATGGTTGATGGAAACTAAATGCATATTAGAGACCAATTAGCTGTAGTATTTTGTGACGTTAAAATTCTTCTTACTAATATGGGCTTGTATATCTTCTGATCAGTAAGATATGGCTAAGTTTTGGATTTCCCTAATCTAATTTTCATTCGGAGACGATGTCGACATATTTCCTTTAAGTGGAAACTATACCTGCATAGCATTTAGATTTTCCCATGGGATCTTCTCTGTTACAAGCTCCCACAGTACTACTCCAAAGCTATAAACATCAGACCTGCCATTTACAGAGTAGGAAGAGCATCGTTAGAGTTGAAAGCTAGATCAAACAACAAGCAAAGGAAGTTAATCAAGCAAGGAAAAAGAGATTTTACTTTTCATCAGCAGCCTCATTCCGAAGAACTTCTGGTGCCATCCATTGCGGCTGCAGAACAGATAAAAAACAATGAAATACATTGTGAGAAATTGATTTCATAGAAAGAAAAAAATGGGAATCAGTTTAGTAAGAGCCTATGTAAAGTACCGTTCCCCTTCCGTTTGTAGTGAGATACGTCTCATGCTTGATGCGAGAAAGACCAAAGTCAGCAACCTGTTAGAGCTGACGCGTTAAGTTAACTATGACAAACACGCTTTTTACCTTAAACCTATTTTCTGGTTTATTCACAAAGGCGAAATCATTACAAAAGCTTCATTTCAGAGTATAGTTGTATGATTTTACATTTTACTTTAAAGTCTAATTATCAGACGATTGTTTACATATAAGATACAACTCAAGTTCTGACTTCTGACACAGGGGAATTATTAACCCTAACAACATTATTTTATTGACCTAGACTACTATATCAACTCATCTCACAAAGAAAATTAATCAAACAATTTGTTTTAATTGGGGACATTCAAATCCAGTTCACCCACCCAACTCATATTACCTGCTAAACCTAGTGAGAGTGGACAGTATTTTGTTACTCATATTACCTGCTAAACCTAGTGAGAGTGGACAGTATTTTGTTTTTCTTGTTTTTAGCTCCATCAGAAGTACTATAGGTATAAGTATAACGTTACTGATTGCCCCAATTAAGGGAAACTATATGCCTTCAACGATGGAAACAATACCTTCACAGTCCAGTTTCGATCAACCAGTAGGTTTGACGACTTCAGGTCACGGTGAATGATGGGTGGACTACAGTGGTGAAGATAATTCATGCCACGAGCCTGTGGAAAAGATTGAATCAAAGAGCGGAAAAGAAAGATATGCAAGGCAAATGCAATAAAGAAACAAAATAGAGCAGCTTATACTTAGAAAACCGTGGAGACAACTGGAAAATCATGTGTATAATACTTACAATGTCTGCGGCCATATGGATACGTCGCCTCAAATCCAGTTTTGACTTGTTCCTCTGCAACAAACGAAAGAGACTTCCACTGCAAATAATTTCGAAAGATTTAGACTCTAGAGTGAGTCAGTGTTTTGGCCCCGGCGTCCAAAATCCGTAGTGATATGTAATATTCGCTTAAGAGAAGGGGTCAAACCGTGGAAGAAACTCTGTCACTATACAAAGACGCTGAGGTGATGCCACAGCTCCCATAAACAGCAGAACGTTTGGATGTCTAAGTCTTTTCATCAAGGATACCTTCAAGAGAAAAACAAGTCCAGCATAAGAAAGATTACATAGGCTAATAATCTCTGAAATGATTAATTTTTCCGGGAAGACGCAATTTGGAAGAAAAATTCGTACAGAAAAACTGTGGTAGTTTGGGAACGATTTTGGTATGTGTAAATATGAAAGACAGAAGGCAGGTATTACTCGCTTAAACCAAGTAAAATCTTAATGGTCTTTTACCAAACATGCTTTAAAGAAGCGAGAGGAAATAATAATACCTCTTGTCTAAAAGATGTAATGATCTCTTCTGAATATTCTTGTTTGGAAAACACCTTTACAGCCACATCCTGCATTGACATTAGCAACTCTCAGTAATTTACATTTTTAAAAAGTTTAGTGAATATTTCATGGAGGCTTGTACAAATCAATGATGCATATTTCTACAACGTCAACAGATGACAAGAACGTACAGATCCAAACCACAGACCATGATAGACAGTTCCACATGAACCTGTATGTATAAAGAAGGAAATTATAACGAGCACGTTAGCTGACCAGAAAGAAGAAATCCACAAAAATACGTATGATGTCTTGAAGGATTGATATGTCTTTCACAATAGAGATCATCTTTGTCAAATGAGTACATCACCTTGCCCGATATGTTCTCCAATTGTCAAATCCTCCCATAAGATTTCATAGTCCAAACAGTCGCTATCCATATCAACCTTGTTCATAACACCGCTGCTGGTACTTCCACAGCTGCTTGCGCTATTCACATTAATAGAACCCACAGCCTCGTTATTGGCAGGCTTATTACTTTCACATGTCTGGCTTTCAGAGTTACTATGATGAGCTTCTTCGTGTTGTTGTACATTCTGCACCCACGGCCACACAGAATGAGCACGCCTTCTTTCCAAATCTTCCTGTTGATTCCCTTTCCATGGCCATGAGAATCCTTTCTTTACCATCCATTCTTCAGTTTTTGAGGTAAGTGTCTTAGGGACAGCAGTGTTTCCAACATTTTCATCACTGGAGGGTTTCGAAGAAGACTTCTCTTCGTTACATAAGAACACACCAAAAGGAGGTTGGATCAAATTCCCTCTAGGTGTGCTAGGGCCACTTGTAGCTGCATCCTCAGCAGCATCGAAGAAACCCTGATCAGACTGATGACTGTCCACATTCCCACCCTCGTGGTGTGCAGCGTTATAATTATCACCTGCTCGCATTTTTGACTTGACCTTGTTGCCAACCTTGGATGCCTGAAATGTACACTACAGTAGTCAAAAGATGCAACGGGTAGAAGAAAAAGGTGAAGACTTTGCAAGCCTAAAGTTGGGACTAACCAAATCTGAAATCTTAGATGCTATAGCAACTTGTATAGGCTGCTGAGAATCAAGGCCAAGTTTCGATACAACAGCATCTTTGGAGTCAAGACCAAACCTAGACGCAACACCATTCGTCCCCCGGCTAAAGCTCGTCTCCCCTTCTTGCCACCTTGTTTTAGCTGGAGGAACCTTCGGTCGTTGAAAAAGCGCCGAATCGTTCGTGATACATATAATCCCAATAAGAGAATCATCATCATCATAGAAAGGAGAAATCGTAGTCACAACAGAAAATCTCTCTCCTGATTTGTTCTTGACAGGAAACTCTCCAGTCCAACTCTCTCCACTACTGCAACGCTGAAATATATTTTGCGCAACAGCAGCGTCCTGACCATCTACAAGTATATTAATCGAGTCCTTCCCTAGTGCTTCTGCAGCTGAGAAGCCATATAGCTTTTCCGCCATCGAGTTCCTAAAAACAACCATACCAAGACGAATATTGAACTCCGAATAACAAGTTAGCTAAACATAGCAGATACAAGAAGGAACCAACACTCTCTAATCTATCAAAATCTGAATCTGAATCCAATTCACAATCCTAGCAATTTGAAAAACTCAATCTCGAATTCAGTAAAGACACTACCTACTCACCAAAAGATAATTTGGCCATTAAGATCGAAGACATGAACAGCTTGAGCCATAGACTGCAAAATATTCAAATACTGTTTATCGTTGAACTTGCCTGCCGATGGTCCTCCTCCTCCTCCTCCTCCTCCCTCGCCGCAACCAGCAGAAGAAGCTGGGGCTTTCGTGTGACTCTCCTTCCGTAACGGAGAAGCGTGACGGAACGATGCGGCGCCGGTCTTTCTCCATAAGGGAGTTCCGTCTCCAGTGTTGCGCCTCGAAGGACGTTTAGGAGAAGAAGAATGCGAGCGACGCTTGATCTCAGCTGAGACTTTGAGCTTAGACATCTCTCGTTTTAGATCCTCTTGGCTTTCTTCTAGCTCTCGTATCTTCTTCAACAGCTTATCTGCTGGTGGTGGATTCTCCATTTCCAATTTGATCAAATCTGAAAAAGCTGAGAGAGAAATTGAGTTTGAAATCTGGGAATTTTTGAAGACTAAAGGGGAGTCAACAATTTTGGGAAACTTTTTTTTTTTTTTAGCTTTATCTTTTGTTTTTGCTTCTTTTTGAATCCCTAATTTTCTGTTTTTGTTGTTCTTACAATTTTTTTTTTTTTAATTCTCATTTTTTTCTTTCATTTTCTTTGTTTTTTGTTTTCTGTCAAGTTGTTTAAAAAGAAAATAAAAATGGGTTTTCGATAACACCTAAATGATATAAATTTATGGAATTGACAAACGTATTTCCAAACCCAATAAATATATGCAGCAAAAGAAAATACAAGTGGTAGAGCGGTTTGTACAGTACTTTTTATTTGTGTTTTTTTTTTTTTTTGCTACAAAAGATCAGCTCAAACGAGTCAATGGGAAGGAAAATTGTTTACAAACAGAACATGATGCAGAGAGGTACGCGCTTGGCGTGCCAAAAAGTCCATCGTGATGTCGTCCAAATATAAGATAAAGAGAAATATAAGATAAAGAGAAAGAAGAAAATTCTTCCCTATCCATCGTGATGTCGTCTAAATACGTCGAGAAAGCTGGCCAGTCAGAAGGAGAAGACACCATCTTCACCAGATCTGCACAGTCTATATAGAAAGCCACGTCCCGGAAATCATGGCCAATCATGCACCGCATCGCCCACAGGAAAGCTTCAACTTCGGCATGTAATGGAGATAGACTTCGACGAAAACTCCTAGCGCCCATCAGCGGCGACGCAGCCTGTAGTGAGGTACTGCACCATCCAGCGCCTGCAAATTGGCCTCCTGCTTTCCAGGAACCATCTATAAAACAGCGGTAACCCGAGAACACAGTTGGAAGTGAGGTCGTGGCCGCCGGAACCGATAACCCTACAGGGAAAGAAACAGAGATACCGATATCCTCCTCCACTTGTGCCTTCTGCCACCCTGTAGCTTCTCCTTCTGCAATCCTAACAATATCCTCCGGTTTCTCCACAATATTTTCAAAAACTCGTGCATTCCGGGCTTTCCAAATATACCACATAAGCCAAGGAAAGGCCACAATACTTGTCCCTGGATTTTGCTGCCCTAAGAAGTGGTCCACATTTGCATACACCGATTCCGTCGGAAAGGAGAGTGGGCCCACCGGGACATGGGCCAAATCCCATACCTGACGAGCATGAGGGCAGACAAAAATTGCATGATTTATTGTCTCCTCATCCGCTCCACAACGAACACATCTAATGTCACATGCAATACCTCGACGTCCCAGGTTAGCCGAAACCGAAATGCATCCAGTAAGGACTTGCCACATAAAATGTTGAATTTTAGGAGGGCAACGGACCCTCCAAACGCTAGCTAGGAGGGGGGTAATTTCCGGCTCAGAACCACAGGGCTTAAAAAACTGCTTTTCATCAAATCGTGCTGTGTGATAGCCCGATTTGACTGTATACCGCCCTGTTTTCGTAAAATGCCAACCGAAAAGGTCAGCCCTCTGATTACGACCTAAAGGTATAGCCTGGATCAAAGCCACATCATCTGGATCAAAATGCTCATAGAGCATGTCCATCCGCCAAGAGTTAGTCTGACGATCAATTAAATGAGTCATTTGAAGGGAGAGGTCCTTTACCAGGCCCCTACTTAAAGCTGGTCTCGCGAATTGAGCTGGCACCCAAGGATCAGACCATATGGAAATGGTGTCCCCGAAGCCAACCCGTTTAATAAGTCCTTTGTTAACCAGAGAGCGAGCGGAACAGATACACCTCCACCCATACGATGGGGAGTAAGACCTAATTGGATCCAACAGATGCGTATTCCTATAGTACCTACTTTTAAAAACCCTGGCAAACAAGGAATCCAGAGCATCAATAAGTCGCCAAAGCTGTTTAGCCAGCAAGGCTGTATTAAAATCATCCACATTCCTAAATCCAAGACCCCCTAGCTGTTTACTAACACATAATTTTTCCCAAGCAAGCCAATGCATGCCCCCTGACTGTCCATTAGAACTCCACCAAAAATTCGCCACCACACTAGTAAGTTTGGATGTGATTGTTTTAGGGATCCAAAAACAAGACATCACGAAGGTCGGCACAGCAGTAGCTACAGATTTAATCATTACTTCTTTCCCCCCTTTCGAAAGCAAATTTGCCGTCCAACCATTCGTGCGACTCTGAAGCCGTTCACGAACAAAAGAGAAAACTTTGGTTTTGGCCCCCCCCAAGCTTTCAGGTAAACCAAAATATGACCCCATACCACCCAAAGTGGTGATCCCAAGGACATCCTGTAATTCCGACTTCGTTGTGTCATCAATTTTATGACCAAACTGTACCGATGACTTTGCAAAATTAATTTGTTGACCCGAAGCGGATTCATACTGCTTTAGGATATCTAGAATAACCCGACATTGTTCTCTGTCTGCCTTACAAAAGAACAGGCTATCATCCGCGAACACGTAATAGGCGAGCATTTATTCGCTACTTTGATCCCGGTAATAAGCTTGCCCCTTTCTGCCTTTCGTATATTAGCAATTAAAACTTCTATACATAGAATGAACAGATAAGGAGATAAAGGGTCTCCCTGTCGTAAACCTCTCTGTGGAATAATCAAACTATTTGGCTGGCCATTTAGGAGAACTCTATACTCAACCGAAGTGACACAAAACATTATCCAGGACACCCATGTCTTTGCGAACCCCATTTTTTGTAACAAAGCTGCCACAAAATCCCACTCAACCCTATCATAAGCCTTACTCATGTCTGTTTTTATGGCCATAAATTTCGTCTTACAAGACGGGTTAGTATGTAAACCGTGAAACATCTCTTGTGCAATAAGTATATTATCTGAGATCAACCGGCCGGGAACAAAGGCCGATTGGGTCTCAGAGATAAGACCAGGTAAAACCCTCTTAAGCCGCTGACACAATATTTTCGAGATTATTTTATATCCCACATTACATAGACTAATCGGACGCAATTCTGCCATCCTAGTAGGCTTGGCCACCTTTGGAATAAGACAAAGATGAGTACGATTCAGATCCTTTTCAAAAATCCCCTCCACAAAAAACCTATTAACTAAAGCCACTACGTCCCTTTTCACTATTCCCCAAGCTTTCTGGAAAAATAGAGCAGTCATCCCGTCCGGGCTTGGAGCTTTATCCGGGTACATCATAAACAAAGCTGACTTTACCTCGACCTCTATTACCGGACTTATAAGCCGCTCATTCTCCTCATCGGTAATTACCGGAATTACCTCCCTTAAAATCTCTTCAAAGGACTTTATCCGGAGTACTTTTTATTTGTTGTTTATTGATTGTTAGTAATTTTGAAATCCTACTTGGACAAATTAGGTGTATTGTGAATTTATGATATCATCGGCAAAATACAATCGAAGTTGCTAAGACAAAACTCATCAATTTTTCTCTATTATGATTTTGAAATTGATTTGTACATAACTATATATGTATGTTATACGATAGATCATATATAGATATATAAACGATTAAAACTGTAAAATAATGATAGATTTGTGAAAATTTCTAATGGCCACCGAATAAGAGGAAAGCTAAATTACAGTTCTACTTTTCATTAAAGAAAAATGAATTAGATGGTGTTTTTTTTTTTTGGTGGGATGAATTAGATGGTGTTATTGAACCTGATGTGATGGTCAAAACATCTTAGTATTTATTAGATCACACCAATTAATACATTACTAATTAATGCATAAACATACAAATATATTTATTTGTAAAGAAAAGAAAATCAGAAACAAATTCTTTCTATGGAATTAGATATTTATAATTTTTTATAGACTTTTTCCTAATATAAATACTTTAAACTCTTTTACATATAAAAAATAGTTGACATGATAGTATTATTATATACAGATTGTCCAAAGTTTAGAATTAATTAATTTGGATTTAAAAGACATCGTCTAATTTACGTATATACTATGTGATGTTTTGTTTTCGATTCTCAAAAATAATCACATCAAAATTTACAAGTGTGGTAGCAAAATTCGGTCAATCTTTTCGTCATACCTAAATCATTTCTATAATTTAAATGTTATTAGAGATTGTGAATCCTACTATATTAATTGAGAAGTACAAATATAAATCAATTTTATAAAATGTAAAAAATTATATTTTCATACTATTGGTAATAAGAAAAATGTTTAATTTTTAAATAAAGTAAAATATAATTTAAATATTAGACTAAATTTTTTTTTAATAATTATTAATTTCCTAAAAGAAAATATTTTTTCTCTGTAATTAATTATGGACGAAAATACTAATTAAGTTTTATAAATTATAAACCAATCAGAATTTTAAAAAGTAAGACTTTATAATTAGGTATCCAAATAATTATTTTAATAACTATATTTGGAAGATTTTGTTAAGATTTTAAATTATGATTCTTCTATCATCTTTCTTTTATTTCATTTACAAATTGTTTTGAATTATCATATAAAATATATGATAAATAAATATGTAGATTTTTCTGCGTGTGTTGTGATTTAAATTTTTAAAAAACGAAGATAAATTACTCAATTTATGAAGAAAAAACGTGTGTTCTAATGTTCCATATGAGCAGGTTGGTAAAACTAAATTTACGTGGTTGATAAATTAATAAATTTTATTCGCTCACCATTAGAATATAATAATTAATACTTTTAAATATTTCACAAAATAATGATGCAAATACAATAAACAATATAAAATGGTAATATACATTAAAAATTAAAATATTATAATATTCTAAAAAGAATTAGTATTTAAAAATATATATGTAGATTTATCAAATAGCTGTAATATTAAAAATAAAATACTGTCTCATACAAAATAATTTTTAAAACAAATATACCAATTATTATTATTATTTTATATTTTTGAAAAAAATGTTGATATGTGCTTTATATCTCTAATATAATATTATGATTGACTGATAAAATTAAGTAACAACTAAATTCAAAGGAAATGATAATTAAGAAATTAAATTATTATTAACCGAATTGAGTATTTACGATCACGATATATTAGAATATTGTGAGAAAGATAACAAAATCTCAATTTTGTGGAATTGGATATGAGATGGAGGGAGAGTTAATCACCATTGTGGAGAACTAATTAGCTAAAAGTTCATAAATAATAATTAACAAAAACTAAATAACATTTTAGACATTAATTTTTTACAGCCATATCTCTTGCTTTCTCTTTCTCGTGAGGCTACATATTAACTTCTCATTGAGGTCCATAATGGATAACAGCGATTTCAATGCCACCTAGAATAGAAAGCTGTTCAGCTTTTCTGAATATGGTCTTAAGTCTGTTGCTCAAACTTGTGGAATCAAGATGAATGGAAAGAATGAAAGTGAGAGATAAACTTTGTGAATTAGAGATATATTTATAAAAATATTGGTCACTAGCTAAGGTTAGAACAATATGTTATATTGATATTGATATGTTTAGTACTAATTTTTTTTTATTTCTTAATTTTCGTCGCTTATCGATATATAAAAAAGTATGGTTTTGCGTAAAAGATACGATTTCCATATTTTATTTAGGCACTAGTTTTCTTTTTATTTCTTGATTAATCTCAAATAAAATCGATTTTTTGTGTGTGTTAAAGGCACTAGTCCAACTCTAACTCCTCTTAACGTCTAATAACTTTTTTTTTATTTTAGGTCTCTTTGAGGTGGGTACCCTACTTTTCACAACTTTATTACAACATTAGATATTTCTATAGACATTTTTTCCCCTAATATGAATACTTTAAGCTCTTTAACAAATAAAAAACTGCTGACATGATAGTATTATTATAATACTATTATATACAGATTGTGCAAAGTTTTTAGATTAATTAAGTTGTAAATTACAGTGGAAGCCACGTGGTTGTTGAAGAGAGAGTACATAAGTGATTCTCAACTTTTTCTCTAAACCAAAAAAGACACGACAAAAGCTGGAAGTGGAGGGGACTGAGTCACAACGCGTGGAGGAGAGATATCATACTCAACCAACGGAACTAACGTTGAAACTTTCTTCATTTGACCAAACTGCCCTTTTCTGTAGCTCTCTTCTCGAGACAAAATCGCATATCATCCTCCTCTCCTCACCGAGTCTCAACTAATTTACCATAAAACAGACACAACATAATCACATAAAAAGCTCTGTTCTTGTTCTTTCATTCTTTAATTCTTTTTTATATAGAAAGTTCCACTCTTTTTTGGTAGGAATCGTCGAGACTTGTGTTTATTTATCTCTTGTCGAATCAAAGTTTCTATTTTTGTGGAGGAAAGAAGATAAAGTTTGATTCTTTCTTTTCTAATCTCCGGAGATCGAAGGTCTTGTTCAGAAGAAGATGTGGTGGATGATGGGAGAGAACGGTGGTCACTACTGTTCTAAAAAGTCCGATGATTTATGCGGTTCTCAGGTTTGTGATCTCTTCTTCTTCTTCCAATAAATTAACAAGATCTTTAGTTTAAAAACCAACCCTTTTGGCTTCTACTCTCGATCTAAAACTCTAGATCTTGAATTAGATTGATCTTTGGTTGATAGCCTAGGTCAATAAGTTTCTTGTTTCTGTTGGCGGTGATTTAGTTATTGACATGTTCTCTTGTTTGGTCTGAAAACAGGAATCAGATCGAGGCTTTGGTATCTCAAGACTCTGTTGCATCTTACGTGGTGTGGATTTGAAATCGATCTTGTTTCTTTTAGTAATCGTACCAATGTGTGTTCTTGGTGTATACATCAACGCCCTCAAGATTTCTTATTTCTTAAGACCCTTGTGGGAATCACCACCAAAACCATTCCACGAGATCCCACATTATCACCACGAGAACGCTTCAATGGAATCTCTCTGTAAACTCCATGGTTGGGGAACCCGTGAGTACCCTCGCCGTGTCTACGACGCTGTTCTCTTCAGTACCGAAGTTGAACTCTTAACGATACGGTGGAAAGAACTGTACCCTTACGTTACTCAGTTTGTGCTCCTCGAGTCTAACTCGACCTTCACAGGGTTACCAAAACCGCTTGTTTTCGCGGGACATAGAGATGAGTTTAAGTTCGTTGAGCCACGGTTGACTTACGGGTCGATTGGTGGAAGGTTTAAGAAAGGAGAGAAGAACCCTTTTTACGAAGAGGCTTATCAAAGAATCGCATTGGATCAGCTTTTGAGAATAGCTGGTATTACTGATGATGACTTGTTGATCATGTCTGATGTTGATGAGATCCCAAGCAGACACACTATAAATCTTCTCCGTTGGTGCGACGACATACCACAAATCCTTCACCTTAGACTGAAGAATTACTTGTACTCTTTTGAGTTCCCTGTCGATAACAAGAGCTGGAGAGCATCGGTGCATAGGTATCAGACGGGTAAGACAAGGTATGCGCATTATAGGCAGTCTGATGTGATCTTAGCGGATTCAGGGTGGCATTGTAGTTTCTGTTTCAGACGGATAAGCGAGTTTGTCTTCAAAATGAAAGCTTATAGTCATTACGATAGAGTGAGGTTTGCGCATTACTTGAACCCGAAAAGGGTTCAGAGAGTTATATGCAGCGGAGCTGATCTCTTCGACATGATCCCCGAGGAATACACGTTTAAAGACATCATCGGTAAAATGGGTCCGATTCCGCATTCTTACTCGGCTGTTCATCTTCCCGCGCACCTACTCGAGAACGCGGAGAAGTACAAGTTTCTTCTTCCGGGGAATTGCTTGAGAGACGAGGAATGAAATTGGTGGGTTCTTTGTAACTAATATGATATGGACACTACTACTACTACTTCTACTACTAACTCATGATTATTGTTTATTCTTTTTGGTGAGTTATATTTTTTTGAAAGAGTTCATTGGCGATTTTATTTGGTCACTTTCTTGTACATATACTATTAATTTATATCTGATCTCCTTGGGGTTCTTTTTTCTTTCCAATTATATACGGTACAATACAAGTTGAAGATGGTGGTGAGTGTGGTATATTCCACGTTATAGCATATGCTTTGCACGACGAACAAGCCAATTAACAAAAATACGCAATGTATTTTCTATTGATGAATTTTATACCAAAATGAGCACTAACCTGACCGGCCAATGGCACATGGCAACGTTATTAGAAAAGTTTAAGCGAAAAATATTCTAAGTTGAAAGATGGTACGATTTAATTAACGAAATAATATTGATTGATCCTTTATTGGAAAAAAAAGGAAGAAAGAAAGTGTCGTTTGATTAAATCAAACCGACTTTTAGTGTTTGGCTACAAATGATTGATACCTTTTAGAAACATGTATACATGCATGTTTTCTTTTTGTCAACAAAAAATGAATACATGCATGTATACATGTTTTCTTTTTGTTAACTCATATATTTGTGTACACAACATGGTTACTATATAAAGAAAGGGATATAGAACGAACAATCTGTACTACATTATCTATCTTTTCATGCATGAATGCTTTATGATCATACTACATGTTATTCTCCTTTCGTTTGATCATCATTGAATAACTTGGACCGTTCGTTCATTATCATTAGATGACCTCTTTAGATGTAACAAATGAGAAAAAACCATAACCACGAAATCTATCATCCATATACACATGGTTTTTCTTACAGCCTATATTTACCATATATTATGTTCTTGGAAATGTTTTTAAGAACTGACAATAGAAAACATTAATTAACCAACGATCATGTAACTCACAGGGTCAGGATCCTGCTCCTGCATATAATTAACCCAATAATATAAGAAGAAGAGGTGGTCATTGGTATATTATTGTTTAGTCGTGTACCTTAAGGATGAATAAATAATAGTCGATGAAGGAACTAGTCTAGAGCCATGAGTCCATCACACCATTTCATACGATCAACATAGCATGTACGGTAGAAGTAGAAGGGCCGTACGCATAGGGTTATGCCTAAACACCTGTAGAACTAATCCAGTGGTCAAAAATATAAAACAAGTGTTTGATGCTACATAGTTCACTTAACGAAATAATACATACGCTAAAAGATGAATAACAGTTTTAATATGTAATTACATGATAAAACCAAAATCAAAACCGTAATAATTAGAAGTAGAATAGGTTTTATTTTTAGTTTTACTATTATGCCTCCGTCAATATTTGAGTCAAATAAGAATTCGAATTTCGCAAGTGAATTGGACTGATCAGTAATTAAAAAGAACGGAATCAGAA
Organism: Camelina hispida; assembly: GCA_023657505.1. NCBI lineage: Eukaryota > Viridiplantae > Streptophyta > Magnoliopsida > Brassicales > Brassicaceae > Camelina > Camelina hispida. The sequence goes on along the minus strand of CP094634.1, from coordinate 34,574,940 downwards.
CATATATGTCTACTCAACTTTCGGTATGGTGCTGGTGGTGGTAAAAAAGAGAATAAGATTCAAATCATACCATGATATTTACGAATAATTGCCAGATGGAATCATATGAAACACTAATTTAAATGAACACTAGACAACTAGCTCACAACAAGAATAGTATAAATACAGAAACGCCTGAAAGATGTTAATCACTTATCTACTACAAAGAAAAACCAAGTCAAGTACATATATAAAGAAAAATGCTTGATAAGCTTGTTGGAGGGGTCGCTGAGTTCGGCCGTGGCCGCGGTGGCTACGGGTACGAGGAACGCAAGGAGTTCGCGTCTCATGTGGAGTCGGAAGGTGGCCACTTTGACCGTCAAACCCGCTACGACCACCGCATGAGGCTTCCGGGCAACCATGGCCGTCCACCCATGTCTCACATGTCTGTCTGCGAGGAAGAAGACTCAGACGTGGAGGAGTTCTTTGAGAGCAGTAAGAGCCACCACACTACCAACAACCACTTGCAGCACCACCAACAGTCACCTCATCGCAACTTCATTCCTCCACCTCACCACAACGTAAGTTATCTCTTTTGGTGTCGCGACCTTACAAATCACGTTATGTATACTGTTAATTATATATGTTTCGAAAATTTCTTATACTATGTTGAAGTCCTAAGACTTGATGCTAAACTTTCATTAAGTAAAATTTTTGATTCTGATTCATGTATATATAAAAAAGGATTTATAATCGAAAGTTATATATGTGCAAATACACTAATTCTCACACCTCCTTGAAAGCATAGGCAAAGAAACAATTTTTTTTTCTACGTGAAAAAAATACAAAAGATGCACAGATTAAATGAGCATATTATAAAAATTATTATTTTTTAAATTTAATATGGTTAATGGTCATTTTGTAGGGAAAGATGGGTAATGGATGGCAGGGGCAGCATGGAGGTGCATACCACGGCGGGAACGGGATGCAGCACCACGACGGTATGCAGCACCAGGGAGGATATGGGATGCAGCACCAGGGAGGACACGGAATGCAGCACCAGGGCGGGCACGGGATGCAGCACCAGGGAGGACACGGGATGCAGCATCAGGGCGGGCATGGGATGCAACATTACGACCAGTACGGGATGCAGCATTACGGCGGACAAGGGATGAAGCACCATGACAGGCTTATGGCTCCACCACATACAGTAGTGGCCGTGAATGCTACCGAGAATTGGCGGGTCAGCAACAACCGCAAAACCGGTTGGGGGAGTAAGGGACTCTAGACTATACCTAAATACTCTGCCGGTTCAAATAAGAAAGTAATGATTATCTATTCCAAGTAATAAATGTATAAGATGTCATGTATGTGTGTGATGGACATGTTTCAATATCGTACCAAACCAAATAGGGGACTTTTAACTCCAAAAAAAAAGTGCTTTTGTTTGATGATCTCATGATTACTGAGTGTTGTTGTTGTTGTTGTTTCTTATGTTTAATAAAAGTGATGAATAATATCATTGGAAGGAATGATTGCACAAAATTAAGTTTGAAAGTACGTCGTGGTGTAACATAAACCCTTGGGAATTTATAAGTTAAAGTGTTAAACTAATTTGATATGTCTTTTTTTGCGTCACTAAGATCACCAACTAACGACATGTATACAGAAAATATAACTTATAAATATACAGAAAATATATATTATAAATCATGTTAACAGCAATGAATACGTATTCATGTTCTTTTTTAATGTTTTTGGTTTGATTGACATAATTAGACCGATGATTTTTTTTGCAATTATGGATAAAACATTCAGAAAGTACAGAAATGAACATTTTGTATATCAACTGTTATCAAACGTTGAGTTGTGTAGCTGAAATCGTCGACGATAAAACGAAGATAGATACATCTTTAATTTTGATTGTGTTGATATTTTCTCTGAGATAGCGTGTTTTAAATCAAATTGAGTCGACAAAATGAAATTTGATATTAAATAATGAAAGAAATAGAAAATATACAGAAAATATATATTATAATCCATCAATTGATGTTTGAAAAACTGAATAAATTAAACCTGAAAATCTACATATCCTGGACATCGAATATTGGCAAAGATTCGACATCTTAATTAAACTGAAAATCTACATTATTGGCAAATCTACGACTATGCTCCATTATTGGCAAAGATTCGACATCGAATACAGTCCTGGACAGGTCGGTTCTTGTCTTATGGAGGTCGGTTGCAACTTATAAAGTCAGTACTTATGAGCATAACCAATTTCTGGTCCTCTGCTTTCCGCTTGCCTGCAAAATGTTTAAGGGAGATTGACCAACTCTGTTCTGCATTCTTATGGAGTGGACCTGACCTAAAGACTCATTCTGCAAAGGTTGCTTGGCATGACATTTGTTTGCCTCTGTCTGAGGGAGGACTAGGCTTGCGACCGCTAAAGGAGATCAATACCGTTTGCGGTCTAAAGCTCATTTGGCGTCTGCTCTCTACTTCATCGCTCTGGGGACAATGGGTTCACATATACCTTATCCGCCAAACCTCTTTCTGGGAAGTTGCAGACTCGACAGTACATGGTTCGTGGATGTGGCGTAAATTGTTAAAGCTTAGAGACCTGGCCAAAAGATTTCATCACAAGGACATTCAAAACGGCAAAACAACATCATTCTGGTATGATCACTGGTCTCCCTTGGGTCCCCTCAATGACTTGCTGGGTAGTAGGGGCTGTATTGATCTTGGAATTACTAAGGATGCGACCGTAGAATCAGTCATTCTCACCCATAGACCACGTCGACGTCGAGTGGACCTCCTAAACCAGGTGGAAGCAGCTATTGATACAGTTAAAGCCAAACAGAAACCGCAAGTCGAAGATGTTCACCAATGGCGATGGAATACAGGGTACAAAACAAGGTTCTCCACGCGGGATACTTGGAATCAACTACGAACAGCAAAACCGAGTTGTTTTTGGGTGCAGGGTATATGGTTTTCACAGGCTACACCCAAGTTTGCCTTTATCACATGGTTGGGCATGCTAAATAGACTTTCTACTGGTGATCGAATGTTAAAGTGGAACAGTCAAGTTGACCCCTCCTGCTCTTTCTGCAACTCCGCACTGGAAACACAGAATCACATCTTCTTCCAGTGCTCTTACTCAAATCAGATTTGGAGCAAACTCACCAATGGGTTTCTTGTTACTCACTCAACAGATGAATGGGATACACTCGCGGTACTCATCTCGGCAAATACTCTTGACAAAATCACTCTGCTGTTTCTCAGATACACCCTCCAAGCAACGGTGCACTCCCTATGGCAAGAGCGTAATAACCGCAGGCATGGAGAACAACCCATCCCAGCTTCTCGACTTGGCAACAGAATCGACAGAATCATCCGCAACAGACTCCTTCTACTCCTGAATTCGGGTCACAAGGACTACCACGATGTCCTCATCCGCTGGTTCTCCACAAGGATTTAAATTTGTTTCATGTATTATGATTTAAACACTCAGAACAGTTACATTTGATGTAAAGAACAGGTTTTTTTGGTGAATAAAATTTTACATTCATTCAAAAAAAAAAAAAAAAAAAAAAAAAAAAAAAAAAAATCTACATATCTTATGTGTACAACAGTTTAAAACTCTCCTCTTAATTTTTACTTGTGAACTGATATAACCAAAAATACATATATATTACTATCATAAATTATGATCTAACGAACTTTACATTGTCAATGTTTTTTTTTTTTTTTGGGTTCCTTTTTTAAAAAAATTATTAGGGGTCTTCATAAACCAAAGTCTATTCTAGACTAATAAGTTTAAAACAGTATTGGAAGTTAACAGTAAAAATATGAGTTTTCTTGCCATTTAAAACGTTAACGGTTTGGCTAATTAAGCTAGATAGTTAGATAATTCTGAAAAAAAAAACATTTGGTTTAGACTACCACTTCCACTTGTTTAAGAAAGACTCTTCAAACTATGCAAGCGTTACATGAAAATTCCATCAATGGGATTTACAGTAATGTTGCGGTCAAAACACGCCATTTGATCCATTATTAAAGGAATCTAGTTCAGTCGAATAACTAACAGTAGTAATTCTCAGTTACCAAGAATATTTGGCCATGTTGATATTGGTCAGCACCATTTTCATGTAATTAATTTGAGCAAACTTGGAAAGAACAAAAAAAAAGGTATATAGGATCATCTAATTTAGATTTTTGATCTCAATAATGTTTTCAGTTTAACCTGACACGGACAATCTTTTAGGTTATTGGTCGTTCGATCGACTGTGGAATCTTATTAGATTACTAAAGGAAATTTGTTCTTGCTACTTATGTTTAACAAAATAATGTGTATTAACAAAAGGACTGATTGCACAAAATTAAGTTAAAAGTAACGTTATGGTGTAACGAAAACCCTACTGAATATATATGTTAAAGGAGGATATGTCGTTTTAATGTTTCTGGTTCATCAATCAATTAGACAAATGAATTTTGCAAAACCGCTAGTGAATATATGTAGTGCAGTAGGATACGTCAATTCAAACAAATTCAAAAAAATAAACTTATAATACATAGAACTAGGCTAAGTTTAGTTTCCAGTATCAATACTGATCTTCATCAAAACTCAGCCAATTATGTATAGGAATTTCTCAAATGAATGGGACTGATCTTTAATTAAAAAGAGGAACGGAATGAGAACAAACATGTCTATCCAACTTTGGTATGATTGTGGTAGAAAAGAGAATACGGTTCAGATCCTACCATTATATTACAAATAATCTCGAAACGGAATCATATCACTATAAAAAATTGTATATATAAAAAACCACCTGAAAGATTTTAATCTTTTATCCATCAAAGAAAATTAACACAAATTAATTTTCTTTGATGATTGGTAAAGGAAAATGATTGGTAAACTTGTCGGAGGGATTACTGGAGGGATTGCACTCTTTGTATCTTTCAAATCCAATTAATGTGTGGTAGTTGGAGGGATCTACGGGTTCCCCGCAGGGTTCGGAAATGACAAGAAGGATAAAAAAATCAGTGGCAACAACACGGATAAAGAGATTAGTGGCAACAACACGAAGACAAAAGGAAGCGACTATGAGCACCATGAGGCTTCATGCCAACCATGGACGCCCAGCCAACCAAGGTTATCCGTCCAACCAAGGCCGTCTAGGGGGGGGCCTTCCGTCGGTAACTCTTTTGGAGTAAAGACATATGACATATCTCTTTTTGATGGTTCGTTGGGTCCGCAAAACCCTCTCTAGTTTGGGCTACACCGTGTGGGACCTTTGAAACAAGTGTTTCACCACAAGGCTTGACGATAATCTCCATGGTGTTTTAAGCATATGGGAATTTGTTGTTTGATAGTGTACAATCATTGAGATATTTAGGTGGGCAATTTTCGTCTAGGTTTAGTTGGAGTTTTTCCATGTGAAATAATAATGGTGGAAGTTTAGTGATGTTTTAGCGTTTGGGGAGTACAACTGCAACTGACTTGGTCTACAAGACTAGACCTAAACACTTTTAGTCGGGTCTAAAAACAAAAAGTTTTTATTTGCATAATGAGCCTTCGTCCAAATATATCCAAATTAAATATGAATGAAAAAATCTAACTCAAATAAAATTAAAATAAACCCGTTACAATGTAACGGTTACATAGTGCTACACTAGGTTTAGTTTCTAGTTTCATTACTATGCTTCCATAAATATTCAGCCTTTTCGGAATTGGAATTTCCCCAAGGTGAATGGGACTGATCGTCAATTAAAAAGACCAACGGAATTAGAATAAGTGCATGTCTAGTAAACTTTCGGTATGGTGGTAGAAACGAGAATAAGATTCCGATCATATCTTATTATATAAAAGTTGGATTTTGAAAGTTAGTTATTAACAAGATTTTGACATGTGTCAAGTTATCAATATCAAATTTTGATATGTGTAAAAGTTAATATTTATTAGAAGCAATTTGATTACAACAAAAAATATATTTTGTTTTAAAAAATATTAATAATGTAAAAAGATAATTCTCAAAAACTACAGAATTTATAAAAAAATACAATTTTTTAAAAAATAATTATAAAAAGTTTTAAAAATATTAATAATGTAAGAAGATAATTCTCAAAAACTACAGAATTTATAAAAAATTATAAAATGTTTTTTAAATAATTATAAGAAGATTATATATATATTTCACAAAATTCGAAATTATAATATTATTTAATTATTTTTAAATTTAAGTTATTCAAAAATACTGCTTTCAACTTTGTTTAATCGGAAATTTTTTTTATGTGAATGTAAATTTTTTTATTTTTTTAAACCAAAATTTTCTCTTACTTTCTTCATTTTCAGTTGAGAATAGGTAAGATTAATATGTTGACCCAAAAAAAAATTAATATATGTGTATACTTTTTTTATAATGTATTTTAAAATTTATTGTAATATTTTTAGATTATTTTAATTTATATTTTCATCTTTGAATTATTTGGGATTCATATATTACTGTGCTTATAATTTTCCATTGGTTCTTTAATTATGTCAACTTTTTTTTTTTTTTTTTTCTAATTTCTCAACCTTGATTGGTTGGTCATAAACCCTTCTTTATTTTGCAAACATAATTGTCACCATTATTCATTCAATCTCAAAGGGAGATAACAAGTAGAAACTCATCAACTTACTGGATGGATAAAGTAGGGTAATAAAACACAAGCTTACAACAAACATAGATAGATATATTGGAAAAACATAAATCGTTGTTGATAGATCCATAGGAGCTCAAAAACTGTGACACCTTGGTTTGCGGAAATGTTTAAAATAATTGATTTTGGTTACATATGTCACCAAAATGCACTTATTTTTTTAACAAGGGTCCTGAGAGAATTTCATGATGGATGATATTCCTGGAAGTGATTGTGGGAACTGTGCGAATGAAGCCAAAACATAGGAAAAGATCATTTGTTGATTTGTAGGATCGATAAACAAATTTTTAAAGCCTCTCAGACGTAACAAACCGGCCATCAAATATGGGTGGGTCCACAAGCCGAGAATAGATGCAAGGCCCACTTAGGAAGGTGAGCCCATGGATTGAGAGTAGACATGGGCTCACTAAGTATGGTGGCGGTTGAGGCGTTAAAGAGACAGAGGCTACATCATGGTGTGTCAAAGAAACTTCTACGAATATATTGGGAAATTTAACATTAGTTACTATCAAAAAAAAATTGTGACATTAGAAAAAGGTTTTTACTTTCATTGGTTGTCGGAGCAAGCCATTTTGAGATAACAAAAAGACGTGAACATGTTCTCTCCACACAGGAGGAGGGCAGAGCTGAGATTTTCTCTATAGTGTAGAAGGTTGGACACAAGGTTATCTCTCCAAGGGAGGAAGGTGCAGGAGGTTTGACACAAGGTTATCTCCCCAAGTGAGGAAGGCGGAGCTAAGGTTCTCTCCTTGGTGGAGGAGGTTGGACGCAAGGTTCTCTGTGATGTGTCTGTATTTTATAGGATTTTAACCATAGTTTTTACACTTGTTTTGAGTCTTGTTAAGTCCAAGTGTGCTTTTAGAGTCTTTTTGGTCTTTTGAGAGTTTGTACAGGTTCTAGGTTACTTGGGAAGGAAACTGAGTGTTTTGGGGATGAAAACATGCTCTGGAGCCAATTTGGTGAAGACTGATCGGACTAGCAAGCAGATGGAGAAAACAAAGAAAACCATCCAGGATCGGCTGATCCGCATTCGGGATCGACCAGTCCCGAACCCGAAACAACTTTTACTTTTTTGTTTTAAACCGACTTTTAGGGTTTTATTTTGATATTTAAGTTAGAGGCTCGGCCTCCAGAGATATAAGCTTTATTTTTCTGAGACTATTTTGTATTGAGAGCTGAAGGGAGAAGATCTCTAATCCTTCTTGACACTTTGGAGAAAATTTCTAAACCCTATTTTCTATTCTTTTGCAATTCAACTATGTTATCTTCATCATTGATTTGCTGTTTATGTTTCTCTATGGCTGAGTAGTTTCATTGTTGGGTTTAGGGTTTCAGAAAGCGTTTTTATGATTTATTGATGCTAGATTTGTTAGATTAGGGATTGATCTTATTGTTCTTCATCTACTGTTGTTCTTAATGCTTAAGCTAGATTGGTCACCTAGATTAAGATCTTAGGTTTAATTCATCGGGGCACCAAAAGTTTTGTTGAGTTGCTTGAAAAGAACATAGGTGAGCAAGGTGGACCTTAGCCAACAAATGTTGAAGTTGAGGCATCTTGTGAACTAATTAAACTTGAACTTATTGTTTGCTAGGATTGCTAGATTCAAACGACGGTTTAGAGTTTAATCAATTCCTTGCATAGATAACTAACACTGCGAAAGTAGGTTAGTTTTACATTCGAGATTTGAGTTCAAGAACGGTATCTAATGCTTTCCCAATCTATCATCTGAATTAGTGATCATAACTCCTAGTAGACTCCCAACGCCCAATGTTTCTCTTTTGATTTAAAACACTCTTTTATTTACTGCTTTGTTAGTCACTTTCAAACACAAAGTTTTTTTGTCTTAGCTATATTTGATCTTGATAATTTCATAGTGCAATTGCTTGGTCTTTGTGGATTCGATCATGAAGTGTTACAACGATACCACTAGATCGTTGTGGAGTACACATTAGGTTTTAATTGACCTGTTGATCACTCTGCATAAGAGATGAGGGTGGAGGCAAGGTTTTCTCCATGGTGGCCATACACTATTATGATGATACATCATTGATTAGTATATTATGTAATATAATTTTTATTCGAAATGTTTTTTGAGCCAACAATTTTAGTAATTAAAAAACTATTCAAAGTGCAAGTAAAATAGTTGATGTGTTAATGTGTGTCAATGATGTCATGTAATGCATGTTGACATATTTTATTTATGGTCAATGATATAAATATGTAACAAATAGATGAATATATTTAGTGTAACCAAAATTCATTAAAGGTTCATCATAAACTATTAACATATCAATCATGACATAAGTTTATACTAACTATTAAGTTCATACAAAACTATAAATTCATTCATAGTATAATTGAAACAAAATTTACTAAAGTTGATCATAAATATAATTGAAGAAAAAAATTTAATTTAGAATCCATAATTTTTAACAACCATGTCATGAGTTTGGAAATTGGTTTGGGTCCATTGACCAATTTGGTCATGACCATAACCGGTCAATTTGGGCAGCCATTCTCTAAGATCCCTAGTTCATCGACTAGTATATATATAGAGTATATTTAGTATACTTTTAATGGTAACATACATAAAATATTTGGATATAAATGAGTGTATTATCATCGTACCAAATTTTGATGTAATTTAGTATATACCATGATATTAGGAATAATCTCCAAAGGGAATCATACCAAACTGTTGAGAATCGTAGATACCGATTCACCTCTGTAGTGAACCGCATACCGCGACTCTGCCCCTACTCCTCTTCTACTTCACATATCAGTTTGCATAACATAAACATAACACAGAGATTTAACGAGTTCCCCTCTACATGAAGGTACATCTCTTGTGGGAACCTTCTCCCACAAACATCCACTATCAATCAACCAAGGTTTACACTAGTGTTTCATATAGAAGTTTAGAGAACTAACAACTACAAAGAAACCTGAAGAAGAAAACAGATCTAGCTTTTCTTCTTCCCCTCTCTCTGTCTCTCGTTCAGATCTCCCCTCCATGTATAATCCAGAAACACCTCAAGAACCCCAAAGGAGCAGCTTCACCTTCGTATGTCCTGAAGACACCTTAAACCTAGACAAGGTTATGTCTGGCTCTCAGCCCTTCGACCCCAGCCAAGCTTCTGCTCCTTTATCATGGTTCGGTGCACAGCTTCAAGCTCCATGTACGACTCCCTGTGCATGCTCTCTGCACTGCGTCCTGCATCTCTGCATCTGCCCTGCACAGCGCCCGCACTGTGCCCTACAACCGCCACCAACGTACAACCATCTTCTTAAGTGCGTGCTTTTCTTGCCTGTCCTGTTTCTTCAACCCTAGCTTCCCTTACATAGTGAAGAACTTATGTCAGTTTACCCTTGCAGACTACACAACCCGGATCCTGTATGGGCTTCACATCAATATAGGTCAAGTTCATGGTTTAGACCAAATAAGCCCATATGAAGCAAACATTTACAACAAACTCCACCTTTTGCTTCATTTGGTCCAACTCACAAAATCTCCTTTGTGTTGATTCTTTCATGAGAAGAAAAAAATAAAACTTTTCTTCTCTATAGAACCTGCAACTTCTGATGATCATTATCTTCATCCACCTTAGGAATTTTCAACTCCATCTTCAGAAACTTCAAGAGATTCGCAACTCTCCCTCAAGCTTCCTTCTCCTGATGACTGTAATTCCACTTGCAGACTAACTCCGACCACTGAACCCGACAACTGAAGAAACCCTTACAACCTTGATTCCTTGATAATCAATACAGAACACAACCAACATTGACTGTTCTTTTGTGCCCTCCAATGTCATCATCTGACATTGCTCTGAAATTCCCATCACCTATTTAATCTTTAGACTGTCTCATGACTGTCCCTATATTCGAACTTTTTGGAAATTTCAGTCTGCGAAGCAATACAGCTTCACCTTGTTCTTGAAAAATTCTCTGATTAGCTTACGATGCTCTTCCGCTGTCCCAACAAGTTCGTGTAACTCCTTAAACGGGTCATCTTCTTCAACCTTGTTTCTCCTGGTCTTAGAAACACTTATGAAGACCTTTACTTGATTCCCATCTTCCTCACAACAGCTCCACCTAGAACCAGAACTTCTGATTCACCCGCAGGTAACACCTAACTTACTTTTGGAACCCTGATCTTGAAAACCTTTAGAACTAGTAAAGCCTGAGATATCAACCTCTCAGCACAAACCATCGGAACCTTTTCCATGGTTTATGATAAGTACCACATACCTGTTATCATGATCATATATCATCTGTATCCGTCTGCAACCTGATTTAATTGGTCGACCTTTGAACCAAACTTCCTTGAATCCCATGCAGAACACATGAATCATACATACTTCAAACCTGTAACAATCTCTGATTCATCTTGTAAAACAGTCTTAACCCAATGCATTACTCCTGAGGTTGAGTTTACATCCCATCTGTTTAACCAACTGACTTATGAAACTAGCTTGTACGATCTCACAGTACAACCTCCTATTCAACCTCATGTTAAAACAGATGTCCGACCAACAGCTTTTGAACCTCTGGTAGTCTCCTTGTAACAGCCTTTATTTCTTCAGTCTAGAATCCTTGAAGCCACACCTGCTATAACATAACCCTACAATAGTTCTTCATAATTATAGACCTTACCAAGAAGAAACTTGGTACTAGCATCATACCTTTTCTCATCATTCATCAATACAACTTGACATGTCTTCACCACTGATGAATTCTCACTTAACCTTCATGTAAGTGAATTCCCTGAGAAGCTTAATGATCGTACGAGACCCACTAGTCTTCTACTAGTCTTGTCTGTCATAACTTGCATCTTTAACCAACAAAGATCTACTTGAATCTTTCCCTTATACTCACATGCTACCTTATTAAGTGTCAACAAAACACTTAAACTTCCTGCAAGTGATACCTTCACAAGATTCATCCACCAGATCATTTCTGTAGATGCAAACAGGCGAACAAAAACTTTTCTGTTTCTGATTCTCTTCTCAATGCAAAACCTAACCCCAGTCACCTTGCGCCAGCCTTGTAGATTCTTGGACTTACTTGCAAACTCTTGCACAGTTCTGCAACATCAACAAAATTATTCTAAAGATTTTAAGTCACCTTGTAGAGCAAACTTCACCTTGACAAATAAAATCACATTGACTGCAACTTTGACTCTTGGTACTCTTCTGCATTCCCATTCACTGTAAACCTACTCAGATTGTAGTCCTTTCAAATCTCTGACAACCTGATCCATTCCTGAGACTTAACCATTCACCCAACACCTCTCGATTATGACCACTTCAACATACATTGCCTGGTCCATCTTCAAAATTATTTGAATCTTTGACACAACTTGCTGACCTAACAACCCTCTTACACAAATTCACCTCTGAAGGCATCCCTTAGTAGATTTGTGACTCCTGTAGTTTTACCTTTAACCAATTCCTGAACACCACGGCGAAGACCTTCACCAACCGAAAACCGACTTTTCAATAGTAGAAGACATCTACATCCTTGTGTTTTTCCAGTATCTAGATTTCTTAAACTGAAACAGCTTTGAGTATTCAGAGGCTTCAAAACAGATCATCACATGTACCTTGTGACTGTAGCGGAAAACTGAACTCCTGTTTTAACAAGTTTGAGCCTTTTGGATGATACTTTGATTCACCTTTCACAGCCATGAACCTGAATCAAACACTGCAGATAACTCCACCTTAAACCAACCCAATAATTGATTCAACCTTTGAGTCTTCTGCAACAGTCTCTGGATCATTGTATGCTTACAGCGTCATTTCTGAGTCTGTGAAATCCTGAACCTGGCTCTGCTAGCAATTGTCGAGAATTGTACACCCCGATTCACCTCTGTAGTGAACCGCATACCGCGACTCTGCCCCTACTCCTCTTCTACTTCACATATTAGTTTGCATAACATAAACATAACACATAGATTTAACGAGTTCCCGTCTACATGAGGGTACATCTCGTGTGGGAACCTTCTCCCACAAAGATCCACTATCAATCAACCAAGGTTTACACTAGTGTTTCATATACAAGCTTAGAGAACTAACAACTACAAAGAAACCTGAACAAGAAAACATATCTAGCTTTTCTTCTTCTCCTCTCTCTGTCTCTGGTTCACATCTCCCCTCCATGTATAATCCTGAAACACCTCCAGAACCCCAAGGGAGCAGCTCCACCTTCGTCTCTCATCAGAGTATCCCGAAGACACCTTAAACCTAGACAAGGTTATGTCCAGCTCTCAGCCCTTCGACCCCAGCCAAGCTTCTGCTCATTTATCATGGTTCTGCGCACAGTTTCTAGCTCCATGTACGATGCCCTGCGCATGCTCTCTGCACTGCGTCATGCATCTCTGGATCTGCCCTGCACAGAGGGCGCTGTGCCCTACAGCCAACGTACCACCAGCTTCTTAAGCGCGTGCTCTTCTTGCCTGTCCTAAATCTTCAACCCTAGCTTCCCTTATATAGTGAAACCCTAGAGCTTATGTCGGTTTACCCTTGGAGACTACACAACCGGAATCATGTATGAGCTTCACCTCAATATAGGTCCAGTTCATGTTTCAGACCAAATAAGCCCATATGAAGCAAACATTTATAACACAAACATTAACTTAAATGAACACTCGACTATAATAGACGAATTGTGTACATATATATATAGAAACACCTGAAAGATTTATTAAATCACTTATCCATATCAAAGAAAATTAACGAAGATACATACACAATTTATATATATATATATATATATATATATATATATATATATATATATAACGATAAGAGTAGATAACATGTAACATGTCATATGGTTGTTACTTGTTAGAGTATATATGTAAGTATATATGCGAAATTAAGATGCTGAACTAATAGATAATTTCAATGGGTTTCATCTTTCTCTCTAAAAGAAGGGAGATATTAGCTTTGTCAATGACGACGAGAGTATGTTTCTAAAGTTTCAAAACGCATGAGATTAATCTCATTGAGCGGTCGGGTCATCATCTGTCGTCATTGGTTTCTTCCTAAGAAAAATTTAGATTTCAGAAGATACCCACATTATGCTACTGTCAAATTGTTGCGAAGAAGATCCTTGTGGTTCTGTCTAAAGTGAGCTTTGACAACTTTAGTCCATCTGACCTTCATAAAGTGTTCTCCATATCGAGTATATAATGTGGCCATGTTACTCATGTTACCCACGTTATCTAGCGTTTGGGGAGTACAAGTAGAAAGTGTCTATGTCCATAGGATTAGACCTAAAGACTTAGTCGGGTCCAAAGAACAAAAAACTAAGTTACACAATTCGTCTCCATATATGAATGAATAGGTAGAACTAGACTAATTTTAACTTCCAGTTTCATTATTATGCTTCCATCAAAATTTAGTCAATTTGGGACTGGGATTTTCCAAGCTAATGGGACTGATCATTAATAAAAAAGACGAATATAATTAGAACAAACATGTCAATTCAACTTTCGGTATGGTGGTGGTAGATAAAAGATAAGATTCAGATGATCATACCATGATAATAAGAATATAATCCCCAACGGGGAATCATATCAAACACTAACTTAAATGAACTATTTCACTACAAGAAAAGTGTATATAGAAACACCTGAAAGATTTTATTAATGATCAATATTCACATTAGAGAAAATAAACTATATTATATACTAGAAGTAGGCTCGCGCGATGCGCGAGATATATTTTATTTATATTTTTATTAATTTTTATATATCTTAAATCTAGATATATAATTTTAAAATTTTAATGTTCGAATTTTTTAAAAAATATTTAATATGTGTTCTTCATGTTTTGACGCAAAATAAAATAAATAGTATATCTCGGTAAAAAGTTTTAGTTGAAGTAATTAAGTAGTTATTTCTTATTCGTTATCTCATACAAAATTTATTTGATGTTTCTAAATTTTAATACATCATTAATTATATGTGTTTTATCATCATTTGTATTATGCAGATTTTTATATAGAGGGTATATCTTTAAAAATATATAATTAATAATACTTTAATTTAGGAAAACAAAATTTATATAATATCTTAATTTTTCTGCAACAACTTTGATCATCAATTAAAATTAACAAAAGGATATAGTAAGAGTAAGACTTATCGTCTTAAATCACTGCTAACAACTTGTTCAAGCTTGTAATTTACACAAATCCACTTCAAGTTTGTGCACATGTCATCTTCTTTCTCTTGTTCAATACAGTTGATACTTTTTCCTTACTTTTTGTGCGCATGCAATATTGCTTACTTTTTCCTTAAATATTTGCAGGTTTTTAAAATTTTTGTGTCGTCTCTCCAAAAATCATATTTTCTAATACTTGACACAAATTAATATTATAATAATAAAAGATTAACTTAAATTTAATATTAATTCATAGCATCAAGACTGAGGAAAATATAGTTGTTTACATATACAAAAAAAATGTAGCAGAACACAAATACCGTGTGATTGTTTTAACATTAGTTTATCTAGAAATCAACTATATAGGATATATGATACAAAAAAAACGTTTTCTTACTCTCCTTATTTCCTCCAAATAAGTAAAAAAACGCAGGTCTCTTCTTTGATGTTAACACCATTTTCTCCAGTTGAGAACAATCTCTAACAAAAATCACATACACTATTGTTCTTTAATCAAACACCCCATAACCCAAATAAAACCCCATTTTCTATAGTTTTTCACTCTGATATATTTTAACTTTCCCACAAAACACATCAATATTTTTTCCTAATATATCTCTTAATATTTTTCTGTTTTCCCCCTTTTTCATAATTTGATTACCTTAATTTATTCTCACACATTACAATTTGCTAATTTATTTTTTGAAATCTAATAATTAATTTTAAATTACATAATATTTTAAGATTCTCACAAATTACATCTTCAATTTTTCTAATATATCTCTTGAAATTTTGGCAATTTCAATTTATCTCTAATTTCTATATAATTTAAGTTTCCTCAGTTTTTTTTTTCTTCTTAATTTTGTAACTCATGTAGTAGTGTCTCCAAATAAGTGATCCACTTCCTTATGTAGCGAAGAAAAAATCCATAAAAAATTACAGATGCTTTTTAACGGAGTTTCTTTATTGTTTTATCTTTTGTATTTATTAACTACATCTTTTAATTTTTAACTGGATAAACTAAGAAAAAAAAACATAATACAATTGTTTACCAGATACATATGAGCCACTTAATTGGTATAAGTAATAATAAAAAGAGCAAATCCACATAGATCTAAATACAATTAATTACATACAATCGATTATGAAAAAAATACTATCGAATCAGAACCCCCATCATTGGTCTCATAATTATGCTCATATTTAAAGCTGATTAGTGACAAATTTACGAAGAGTCGAAGCAAATAAGAAACAAATAATGATCGTAAACCATTTTCACTTGATAAGAATAGCGGATAAATCGATCATTTGTTTGATGCATCTTCATAACGATAAAAATCTAGAATATACATTTTGCTGAAAATATCTATATTTATATATATATATATATATATTTGTCAACCAAACATTCTATATTTATATATTTATTTTTGTGCAAAACTGAAAATATCTATATAAGAAGGAAATGTAAAAATTTGTTTGGTTTTGTGGGCATGTAGTTACTAAAGTACAAACTACAAATAATTTAAGTTAATAAGGTCCAAATAACAAATTAATTAGGTCCAAATAACAAATGAATACATGTGTCAGATATACAGCATGCCAAGTGTCATCTCCTTAGCAAAAGTTGAGGAAAACCTTCTCATATTATATAAGATATATAGAGAGAAATAGGAACGTTTGCAAATTTTCCCTAAAATTAAGTGATACGATAAAAGATGAATAACAATTTTGCCCCAAACGAATTTTATATAAAAACATAATAAAATCAAAATCAAAGCCTTAAAACAGAAGTATAGAACTAGACTATATTTAGTTTTTAGTTTTACTATTATATGCCTCCGTCAATATTTTAGTCAAATAAGAATTCAAATTTCCAAGTGAATTGGATGGTCATCAATTAAAAAGAACGGAATCAGAACAAATATGTCTACTCAACTTCGGTTTGGTGGTGGTGGTGGTAGGAAAGAGAATAAGATTCAAATCAAGCCAAATGGAATCACATAAAACATTAATTTAAAAGAACACTAGACTACAATAGCACAATAAGAATTGTATAAATACAGAAAGTGCTGAAAAGGTTAATCACTTATCCACATTAAAAATAAACATAGTCAAGCACATATATAAAGATAAAATGCTTGATAAGCTTCTTGGACGGATCGCTGAGTTCGGGATGCAGGGATACGGCCACAAGGGTTACGGGAGCGGCCGTGGCTACGGGTTCGAGGAGCGGAAGGAGTTTGTGACTCATGTGGAGTCAGAAGGAGGCTACTTTGACCGTCAAGCTCGCTACGACCACCGCATAAGGCTTCCGGCCAACCATGGCGGTCCACCCATGTCTCACATGCCTGTCTGCGATGAAGAAGACTCAGACGTGGAGGAGTTCTTTGAGAGCAACCAGAGCCACTACACTAGCAATAACCACCAGTACAACCAACAGTCACCTCATCGCAACTTGATCATGCCCCCATCTCCTCACAACGTAAGTTATCTCTTTTGGTGTTTCGACCTTACAATCTATATTATGTGCTGTTATTAATAATATATGATTCTAAAGTGTCTTAAACTATGTGAAAGTCCTGAATTTTTTTAAAGTAAAACTATTGATTCTGATTCATATATTAATACACTTGATATATATATATATATATACGCAGTTTTATAGTCTAATCTTATGTGCAAGTACACCAATTCTCACACCTAGTCGAGAGCATAGGCAAAGGAAACCATGGCTTCGACCTACCATGGGACCACGATATGGTTTAAGGCTGATTTTCAGAAACGTTTGAGATTTTGTTTCCTACATTAACAAAAATACAAAAGATTGGTAGATGATCATTTTGTACACAATTTATGTTTGCATATTAAATTGTTTGTTATTTTATTTTAATTTGGTAGATGATCATTTTGTAGGGAAAGATAGCAAAGATGGGAAAGATGGGTAATGGATGGCAGGGGCAGCATGAAGAAATATACCAGAGCGGGTATGGGAAGCACCATGGTGGGCACGAGGTCCAGCACCATGGCGAGCACGAAGTGCAGCACCACCAGATACAAGGGATGAAGCATCAAATCGGGCATGGGGTTAAACACCATAACGAGCATGGGATGCAGCACCACGACATGCATGGGATAAAGAACCAAAGTGGGCATGGAATTCAGAACCATAGCGAGCATGGGATGCAGCACCACGAGATGTTGGGGATGAAGCACCAAAAGGAGCACGGGGTTCAGCACCATAGCGGTCATGGGGTTCAGCACCATAACGAGCATGGGGTGCAACACCAAGAGATGCACGGGATGAAGCACCAAAACAAGCACGGGGTTCAGAACCATAACAAGCAAGAGATACAACACCACGAGATGCAAGGGATGAAACACCAAAGCGGGCATGGGGTTCAGCACCATAGCGAGCAGGGGATGCAGCACCACGAAATGCAGGGGATGAAGCACAAAAGCGGGCATGGCGTTCAACACCACAACAAGTATGAAATGCAGCACCATGAGATGCAAGGGATGAAGCAGCAAAGCGGGCAAGGGGTTCAACACCAAAGCGGGCACGGGGTTCAGCACCATAGCGAACACGAGATACAGAACAACAACATGCAGGAGATGAAGCACCAAAACGGGCACAAGATTCAGCACCATAACGAGCATGGGATGCAGCACCACGACATGCAGGGGAAGAAGCACCAAAGCGAGCACGAGGTTCAGCACCATAGCGAGCACGGGATGCAACACCACAAGATGCAAGGGATGAAACACAAAATTGGGCACGAGGTTCAACACTATAGCGAGCATGGAATGCAGCATCATGCCATGCAGGGGATGAAGAACCATAGCGGGCACGCGGTTCAGCACCATAACAAGCACGGGATGCAGCACCAAGGCAGGCATGAGATGCAACACGAGGGTGTACATGATATGCAACAGTACAATGAAAATAGCATGAAGTACCATGGTGGGCTTGGGATGCAGCAGTACAACAGGCAAGGAATGAAGCTCCATGACATGCTTATGACTCCCCAGGTTCCACCACATCATGTGTACATGAACCCCAACCATGACAGTAGTGGAGGCCGTACAATAGTGGCTGTGAAGGCTACTGAGAATTGGTGGGTCGGCAACAACCGCAAAATCGGGTGGGGGAGTAAGGGACTCTAGGACTCCACCTAATTACTCTACCGATTCAATTAAGAAAGTAATGATTATGTATCACAAGTAATAAATGTAAAAGATGTAATGTGTGTGATGGCTATGTTTCAGTATCTTACCAAAACCAACTAGGGGACTTTTAACCCCAAAAAAGAAGTGATTTTATTTGATGATCTTATGATCTTTACGACACAAATCGCCAAAAACCTAACATTATAATGTGGGAATTTTTCTAGATAAGCTAACAATTTACTGAAATCTAAAGAATTTAAAATCACAATACAGTCATTAGATCGCAAGAAGAAGAAACCACAATGCATAAGAAGAATCAAAAGCTAAGAAAGCTCCGGCGGAGATGAAACCAAAAGCCGGTAAGAATCTCCCAACTCCCATATAACTATGTACGTTTGAATTATCTTTGATAAAATCTATTAGCTCAATTGGTTGTGTATAGTTGATGTATCATTGAGGCATCCGGTTTAGTTCTCAGAATTATATTAATCTTTTAAAAATTAAAACGACGTGGTTTTGTAAATTGACATAAATTCTAATAGAATACTTAACCTAGTCTTTCCATCAACAAAAAGTTTATGATTTTCCGAAAGATCATGCTTTCTACATTTTTCCCAAAATAATAATACAAACTTAGTGATTGTATTTAAATTAAAATAATAATATTAAATTTAATATTAAATTTAATTTAATATTATTTAATATTAAATTTAATATTAAATTTAATATTATTTAATATTGGAGATGCTCCTACATAACTCTTAAACCATCTCCAATGATAAGATTTTATGAAGAGTTCTTACCAATATTTTAAAAATAAATTTAGCAGATTTAAAAGTGTAGGACTTTATTAGCCATTTTAAGTTCTACCTTCTTTGGAACAAAAAAAAAAAAAAAGTTCTACCTTCTCCAATGGTAATCTCATTAAGAGCTCTTAAGAATTAGTTCTATTTGAAGGGAAAACATATTTCCCCCCTGAAAACTATCATATCTAACTAGATAGAACCGGAACTTTGACCTCAATCTAGATATCTTTCAAAAAATGTTTCATTTGTATTTCTCCCTAGAAAAAAAAGTTCTATATTGATATCTCCCCGAATTAAATGTTCAAGATCTAATTACCTCCGTCCTGGGTTTCTACTGGTTTACTCTTTACTTAACCGTCTACTAAAATACCTAAACCCAATTAGACCAAACCAAATATCTATTTGACCGATTTTGACATTATATTGTCTTCACCGTCTTTTTTTTATTGACACACTAATATTTTTTATATTCCGATCATGCTCATTGACGAGGACCGAGTTGACTCAGTTGGAAAGGTGGGAAGAAGGAGCCGAGTGTTGAGATCCCATCATCACGATTCGCGATCTGAAACCTTCATCCAAAACTTATTAAGTTATTAAGTTCTCATAGCTGTAATTTGGTATATGTTGAAATCGTCGATGTCGTCATGGTCAATGTTATTAGTGTTAAATAATTAGATTTTCATTGTAAATTGAAGATGTGATAAGTGCCTCACAGTTGATTGGACGAAATAAAGCGGTAAATCGATTAGCTGAGACAAGTCATGGCTCTGTTTGATACTCCGATGGGTTTCAACTTTCAACCATGAGATCTGAAAATTTTTAATTCTTGGGAAAAAATTTCAGCCAAGGGAAATCAAATCTCTGAAACTCCAAAGTGTCTGAGAATAAGATCTATTCATTTTCCATGTATGGCGATGGGTGAAGGAGAACGAACAATATTTTTAATCTTTTTAATTTTTTAAATATTATCAGATAATGTTTTTTTAATGTTTATAGTTAATTAAAAGAATGTTGGGTCTGGTTTTAATTGGTTTAATTTCGAGTATATAGGGTTTGCTCTCGGATTCACAATCAAAACCAATGTAATTCAGGTTTAGGGAGAAACCAGTGTAGAAATTTTTTTCTAGGGAGAAATAGAAATGGAACTATTTTTCTAGGGATATCTAGATCAAGGTCAAAGTTTCGGCTCTATCTAGCTAAATATGATAGTTTTCAGGAGGAAATAGCTCGTTTTTCCTAAATAAAGTTTGGTATTTTTAAGTGTAAGAAATTTGGTGTATTGGAACAAAGTAAATACAAGAGACAAGTGAAAAGAACTTGAATAAGAATTTAAAAACAGAACCATAGAGCATCTTGATGTGTAAATAGCTGAAGCAGCAAGCATGGATGGAAAGAACATCAAGGTGTCGTAATGCATCATTCCCAATTCAGCGAGAACGTGTATCATATTCTCCATCTACATGATAGATATAACACCAAAACCAAAGTTAGTCCCTTTTCAGGTTATATTGTTTTTAAGAATCCGAACTTCAATTGAAACAAACTCACTATTGGATCAGAAATCGAAGCTTTGATGAAGACAAAAAAGACATATTGAGTCTGGATTGTCAGATACCATCAAGTATAATTCAAATCAATTAAAAGAATCCAGATCAACGATTACCCAGAAAAAATAAATCAATTCGCCATTGAGATCTGCTATTGGTGGAGATGATGACTTAACAGAGAAATTACATCATTCTCCTCTGCTTGCAACCGATTTTTTAGAAAATCTCTTCTAACTTTGCAATCTTTTCGTCGAGAAAGAGAGAGAGAATGAAGAAGAAAAGATAATCAATAACTTTTTTCCATATGTTAAATATATCACCCAACAATTATTGAACACGTTCACAATTTTTATGGTCTTTCAAACCTCATAATTAAGAGGTACCTCTTACCATTATTCCTATTTTTCATTTAATTTTAATTAGACAAAACCTAAGAATTCTGAATTTTTCCTAAAAGGTCCTTTGGATATACTCATATATATATATATATATCTATATCTATATATATATATATATATATATATATTTGGATTACTTTGTATGTAGCATTTAGGAGTGCCATCAAAGAGCACTACCATCAGTGATATTCTACAAATGAGGTTCTCACATTTAATTTAATAAGCTTTCAATATAAGAATTTATATAATTAAATTTTCTATCTTTTTTAAAAGAAATTAATCAAATTATATCATAATAGTGAGAGGAGGTCTAGAGAGATTTTCACAAAGTCTATTTTGAGACATTATCTCTCTCTTTCCTCAACATTTTCCTTTTTTATTTCTTAGATACTTTATCTCTATCCATGGAGATGGTCTAATAATCTGATATTCTAGTCAAGTTTATAATCATTTATCATTATATATAATGTATATATATACACACAATTTTTATGTTCGATATCATAAATAATATATATCTATAAAAAATTTGGTAAAAATTATGATTATAATTTTAGTAGAATAAGCGGCCATATTTCCATTATTAGAATAAAGTCAATTTTTTTTATTAATATGTATTTACACGTACTTTTGCATACTTATAGCTCTTTCTATCCATATTCTTTATTTTATAAACCTGCCGTGCTTTTTATAGGTCCTAACTTGTTAACAATGGTAGATACTGCTAAATAGACCAACACCCGAGAACTATTATATCAAGGTAGATAGAGCACAAACTTTAACCTCAATCGATATGTCTCCAAGAAAAAAAGTTTAAAACTTATTTTTCCCTCGATCAATAGTTAGATATCTATATCTCCCTAAAATAATATTACTATATTTAAATCTCCACAAACATGGTTTTGAATCGGTTTATTATGTACCAATTAATCTTAACCAACACAAGAATAGTAAACCAAATTTTTTTAACCCAATTACAATTAATTACCTACAAAACCAACCAACATCTTCTTCCTCACCTAATTTTCTTGACAACATAACAGACCAATCTTCTATTTTTTCTACCACCAATCACGATTAGTAACATATACAAAGCTTACAGCTTTTCTGTATAGCTGAAAAGAAAAACTATTATGGAATAGTGCAAAGCTGTAAGAAAGAGCGGTACATCA
Source organism: Camelina hispida (assembly GCA_023657505.1). NCBI lineage: Eukaryota > Viridiplantae > Streptophyta > Magnoliopsida > Brassicales > Brassicaceae > Camelina > Camelina hispida. The sequence goes on along the minus strand of CP094634.1, from coordinate 34,551,997 downwards.
AAATTGTACAAAAAATATTAAAAGTAAAACTTTTATGATTGATAAACTTTAAAACTGTATATTTGTATCACTTTGTAACATGGTTATCAATCACAACTAAAGATTGTGGTTATATTGCGTTTGTTTTTTTAACAATGTCTCAAACTAATAGGAAAATATTGAAACCTTTATGTGTAAAGTCTTCATAAAGTAAATGGACCGAAGCCTAAGGCCATCCGGAAAATTCTCAGTAGTCCGCAACTCTTCAAATTTTGCTAGCATTGGACGCAGTTTCCATCATTACGGTTAAAAAGACCATTGCGCAACAGAGATGGGACTTAGATTAAACGTTGTTTTATCCATTATTGAAGGCATCTAGTTCAACCGAATAATATTTAAACCGACACTAACCACTTTTCGTTTTTTCATGGGCATATATACCTTAACAACTATCCTCGAACCCCATTGGCCTGCCTGTTCGAAATTTCCACGTTAAGTTGTATTTCTCCCTACTTGTATATAATTATACATCAAAAGACATGTGTGTCTATAAATTTAATGGTATATAGAACATTGGCCAAACCTGAAACGGTATAAAGAACATTGGCCAAACCTGAAATTATATAAAGGAAGAAAAAGGTATCGGATTCAGCCTAAACGTCTGGTTTAGAGCATTTCCAATGTATTCTTATATTTTTATCTCTATTTTTAGAATAATTCTATTATAAATATGATTTTACTCCAGTATATTCCTTTATAATAGAGACTGCTATTTTTTATTCTATATATAGAAGAAAAAATAGAGTTTATCTATATATAGAAGAAAAATTAGAGTTATCTTATTATAAAAGAATACATTAGAGTAAAATCACATCTATCAAAGAGTTTTTCTAAAAGAGAGATAAAAATAGGAGAACACATTGGATATGGTCTTAGATCCTTAAACATATCTTATATATAGTCGGTATGAATATAATCTCCAAAGGGAATCAGATCACAATAACTTAAATGAACACTAGACTACTTCACTCCAAGAAATGTGTATATATAGAAACACCTGAAAGATTTTCATATCAGAGAAAATAAACTAAAGTATTAGTTTGATGGTAAGCTTATCGGAGGGGTGATGGGTTGTCAGAGGTTTTGCCAAGGGATTTTCAATAGGGTCGATGGGTTCACCAATGGGCTGGATTATTCCCCCAGTAATTACCCAACGATCACGGCTACGGAGAGCCCAACTCTCTACTCTTAATTAATATATTAGAAAAAATAGCTAACTACATAAAATACTAGATTAGGACTCGCGGTACACCGCGGTGCAAATTATTTATAACTAAACATTTAAATTCTAAATTTTATTTGTTGGTTAAATTTGTTATAATTATATAATAATTTTTAATTTTTTGATTTAAAGTTTAAACCATATAATACCGCTTATAATTTTTTTTACGTAATATTTATTTAATCAATTTAATTTAATATGTTTATTCTCTAATACAGATAGTGTTAACAAAATAATGAAATGATGTTTTACCCGTGTAACATCAATTTAATGATATTTTAAATTTATGTAAATATCGACAAACCCGTCCTGCTATACATTTCCGTCCCGAGATATTTTAACTCGCACTATATCATCTTAATTTTTTATATTTATTGTCTTGTATTATAAATATTAGCTTGAGTTGCTATGTTAATTATTAAGATTGTAACCATTTATATTTTATAAGATTGGCGCTTCTTATAAAGTTTTTTTATATAATACTTAGAATTCTTAAAACGGTTGAGTCTTTGTCATATTTGAAGTTTCGTAAAAGTTTAAATATATTATTAATATTTTAAAGGTCTTTTAACTTTTCAAAAATTTGAAAAATTTATAATATTTAAACTTTATAAATTTGAAACTTCATGAACGTTTAAATATTATTAATATTTTAACATTTTATAAAGTTTAACTTTCTAAAAAAATATAAATATTTAAAATAATTCTACTTTTTATAAAATATAAATATTTATAATATTCAACTTTTTAAAAATCTTTAATAAAGAATCGGAATAAACCAAATAATTTTTATTTTAAGTTTGAATTTCTGATAAATCAAAATTTTGGTATTATGAATCATTTTGGTCTCTTTTATAGTATGACTCTAAACCATTGCCCAAATTTTTTAGGCGATGTGAGATATTATATCCGTAAATTGACTAATATATGTCTATTTTAAAAATTTTGTATTACATCATCTGCAAGAAAAAATCACAATTTTTATTAACTAAATGTATTATAGAATAATTCAAAATAATTTAAATATAAATTCAAATAAAAATGAAAAAGAAAAAGAATCATATATGTATTTATGTTTAAATGAGGTAGAAAATTTTCTTTATTTTTTAAATCTTACTTATAATTAATTTGAAATTTTTGGTAACTAATATTAAAGTCAATGCATTAATTGCAAAAACTTTCCAAAAAGTATTTTTGAGCAAAAACTGCTGCAAAAATACTAGTATAGATTTTCGAGAATAAAGAATTAGTTGGATGCCGGAATTTCAAAAACAAAAATATCAGAGACGTGAAGCACACGCGCCTAAGACTTTCTCTCTAGTAAGGCGAAAAACAAACCTCAGATCTGCTTTCTCCGGCGAAGCCGCAACCGTAACGGAATCGTCGTCGACTGCTTCTCGTGCTCTTCGGCACAATTAGCTCCAGTAAATCGCTCGCCATCACCTACCTAGATGAATTTGGTCTCGGGTTTATCTCACGACAACGGAGCAGAGGTTGTACTGGAGGAGGAGTCGCCATTGATCCTCCAGATCCTCGGTGGCCGCACCTGCATCGTTGGACCCAGAAGACATCTTCTCCATCGGTGAAATCTCCACAAGCGACGGTGAATCCCTTGATGGATGGACCTTCGTCGTCACCGGCTAGTGCTCGTTAATCTCCTCCGGTGGATTCGTCATCACCAGCCACAGTGGGGAAGAGTTTCCTAACATCGTCACTGAAAAAGGCTGATTCTTCTCGGGTGATTACGGATTTTTTTCCGAGATCAAAACCCACAGCTCATGCCATTACCAAGTCGACAATCTCTCCGGTGAGTAACTCTGGCATACAAGTTGAGTCTCATGGCGTCAATTGCGGTGGAGGGGTCGTCTTTGGTTCATCGTCTCTCTCTTCCACAAAAGACCCTGATACACAACCCGAAAAATCTGCTCCCCCCTCGTCTCTGCCTACCACACAAAACAATTCTGCTCCTCCTTCATCATCCCCTCCTCACACTTCACCGCTTAAAGGAGCATGGACTGTACCGCTTAAAATGGTAAAGAAGAATGGTTCAAGCGGTCTTAATCGGGCAGTGAAGACAACAACTGTTGATTCAAGGAATGCTCTTGGAACGGATCATGAGGATGCTATTAGGTTTCCTTGGGCTGCTAAAATGGATCCTGTAGCAAGGAATTTGTATAGAGCTACTTCACCAGATTACATGGAAGACGGAACTCCAAAGGTAACAATTACAAGTCATGTCTTGATGCAAAGTCTAGAAAACCAAAAGGAATATGTTTTGGGTCAGTTCTATAGATGTAGTCCTCCTGCTGGTGGTTTGATTCATGCCGTGATCAATAGAATTTGGGGGAGGAAGTGTAGAATTTTTATGCGGAAGCTTGATGATTCAAAATTTCTCTTCCATAGTCCGGATGCTTCAACTAGAACTTGTTCTCCAAAGGGATTATGGCATGTGGATGATTGCTTGATGTTTGTAGCTCCTTGGTCTGCTGCAGATACATTTGATATTCCTGAGATATCAACTATTCCTGTATGGGTGACCCTTAAAAATATTCCAAGCCGATTGTACTCAATTCCAGGTATTAGTCATATTGCATCAGGGTTAGGTGCTCATTTGGCTACGTACAAACCAAGATTGGACCCTTCACTAATGGGTGAAGCCAAGATCTTGGTGGAAGTCGAATTGAGTAAAGCTTTCCCTCCTAGAATTGCAGCAGCCGATAAGAAAGGTAACATAACAATGGTTAATGTTGAATATGCTTGGGTTCCAACTAAATGCGCAGATTGTGGACAACTAGGACATAAGGCTTCCCGCTGCCTGAAACCCCAGCTACAGAATGCAAGTCTCGCCAAACTTGCTTCCAACAAGGTAGTCACTCATGTTAATGAGAGTTTAGCTACTGCACCAGTTATGGTTTCACCAATTACTAACCAAAAGGAACCCCCAACTGTTGACATTACCGCCAAATCAGTAACTCAAGTTGATACAGCCTTAGACGTTGAGGCTGGCCCCATTCAAGTCACAGATCAGTTCACCAAGGAGGCAGATTGCCACACTAATGTTGAAGTTGAAGATATAACTGAGGCGTTATGCACAGTTCCACAGGTTATGGGAATAGGCACAAAGAGAATGGAGATTCTAAGTGACCATGAGATAGAGAATGTCCTAGCTAAAAACAGGTTCAGTCGTTTGGGTACCTTTCTGATGGGGAATCATTACCTTCGATGGTGATGATTCAGTTGATGCAGATGGGTCCGACAATGGGTCAGAAATGATGGATCATATGACTCCATCCGGGCAAAGGTTGTTGCGTGAAAGACCGGTCCAACCTTCCATCAAGGCTAAGGAGGTACAGGAGTCCCGTAATGCTCGAGGAAGAGGTAACCGTGGACGTGGAAACCGTGGCCGCGGAACTCGTGGTCGTGGACACCGTGGACGTGGCTAATTGTCCTCTTGTGCTTATCTAAGAAGCAAGCCGAAGCGGAGGATTCGGTTGCCAAATTTATACTACTTCTAATATTGGCATTTAGCTGTATTGTCGTTAGTGTTTTTACTGTGTGACGGTCATGGCTCAGTACATTAAGCTTTTCATTATTATAATATATATATTAAAAAAAAAAAAAAGAATTAGTTGGATTGATCTTATATGTTCCTTTCACATGAGAAGGAGATAAGATTAATTAACCTGAATAATTAAAGTTTTAATTATGAATCAAAATAAATATTAAGTGCCTTGTCTCCCTGGAGATACTTTTGAACCTCATATATAAATGTTGGTTACTTGTCCTGACTCATACTGAAACATTAGACAACTGTTAGTGTAAGTGAGCTTTGATATCTTTAATTAGTCCATCTCACCATTCATAAGCAAGTGTGTGTTCTCCATACGACTTAACGTGGCCAAATTAGTACTACCCAATACTCATGTGACCCACGTTACAAGCTAGCGTTTTGGGAGTACACAAGTAGAAAATAACTTTGTCCATATGATTAGGATCTAAAGTCTAAAAACTTTTAATACAAATATGAATGTCAATCTTAAACTCAAAACAAATTTGATATAAAACCAAAATTAAAACCCGTAATAAATACAACTAGCCTAAGTTAACTTGCCACTTTCATCATTGATCTGTTTCATCAATATCCAGCCACTTTTGGAATTGGAATTTTCCATGTGAATGGGATCAATCTTTAATTAAAAAGAAGAACGGAATTTGAGCAAAAATGTCTATTCAACTTTCGGGATGGTGGTGATAGAAAAGAGGATAAGACTCAGATCATACCATGATATTAATTAATAATTAATATCCAAATGGAATCATATCGAACGCTAATTAAGATGAACGCTAGACTACTATAACTACAATTATTGAAACACCTGAAATAATTTAATCACCTACTATTAATATCAAAAAGAAATAACACAAGTAGATACATATGAAGAAACATGCTTGATAAGTTTATATGTCTTCTTGGTAAAAACTGTCTCGGGTGAACATGTTGTTGGAATAAGGCTTAGTGTGTTCCTCAAAAGGTTGAACTGCTGTTTCGATGACCATATCAAAAACCTGTAGTAAATAGAACGAGACTAGGTTTAATATCCAGTTTCGTATTACACTTCAATCAATTCAGTAAATTTGGAGTAACATCCAAAATAAAAAAATGCCAAAGAAAGAAGAAAAAATAATTAGAATTTCTCAATGGAATTGGACTGATCATGCATTAAAAAGAAGAATGGAATAAGAACAAACATGTCTACCCAAAATATGGTATGGTGGTGGAAGAAAAAAGAAATGAGAATAAGATTCATATCATATATACCATGATATATTACGAATAATTACCAATAAGGAATCATATCAAAGACTAATAAAACGAACACTTGACTTATACAAGACTTGTGCATTTATAAACACCTGAAAGAGTTTAATCACTTATCCATATCAAAGAAAATTTAACACAAGTATACATAAAGAGCGAAATGCTTGACAGGGTTATCGGAGGGGTTACCGGAGGAATTACCGGAGGGATTGGAGGGTTAGTCGGAGGGGTGAGGGACGGATACTACGAAAAGGATAAACGGAGAGGCCGCTACGGCTATGGCTTCGAGGAGCACAGGGAGGTTGTGTCTCGTGTGCAGACCGATGGAGGCTACTCTGATCGTCATACCCGCTACAATCACCACAAGAGGCTTCCAGCTCACCACATGCTCCCAAACTCTAACGTGGAGGAGTTCTATGAGAGCAGACAGACCCACCACACCACTGCGTTGCCGTACCAAAGCAACAATTACCACCACACCGTAAGCGACAATCTCTATGGTGTCATGATCTTACTAATCATGCTATGACGTTTTGTTATATATTTTTTTCCAAGCTGTCTATAACTATTTAAAATTCCTGAAACTTTATGCTAAACATTTTGTTAAATAAAACTATTTATTCTTGATTTTTATATACACGCATAAAAAACAAAAAAAAAACCGTTTTAGAATCATAGGTAAAGGAAACAATGGTTTGGACCTTCGGGCCTTGTGATTTTAGAGCTAGTTTCTGGGGGAAAAAGAAGATACGTATTTTTTTTCTATACTAACAAAAATAAAAAAAACTAACACAAATTTTTAATCTTACGTAAAGCCTTCTAGAATTTTCATCCTTAAAACATTATTATTACTATTATTATTAATGTGGCTAGCTCAATGATCACTGTGTAGGGAAAAATGGGTAATGGATGGCAGGGGCAGCATGAAGATGCATACAACGACGGGTACGGCGGGATGAAGCAGCAGAACAGGCTTATGGCTCCTCAGGTTCCAACACGCCAAGTGTACATGAATCCTATTCAAGACGGCCGCTACCACTAAATACAAAGACAGGGATTAAGGGACTCTAGACTGCACCCAAATACTCTGCCGGCTCATATATATAAAATGTTAATGATTATATATGTATCCTGAATAATAAACGTGTAAGATGTATGTGTGTGATTGACATGTTTCAGTATCGTACCAAAACAAATAACAAGTGACCTTTTAACAAAAAAGTGTTCTCTTGTTTGATGACCCTATGATTACCAAGGAGTGTTGTTGTTTACTGCTTATGTTTAATAAAAGTGATGTTTATTATCAGTTGATTTGTATACAGAGATGCATGATTCATCTAAACATGTATGATTTCATTGCAGCATAAGACTAAATCGAGGTGACCAAAAAAAGAAGAAGCATAAGACTAATTTCAAGCTTAATGAGATTCTTTTTCTGGCCTTGATCAAGAGGAAGAATCGTCAATAAAGTGAAATCACAAATCTAGTACCATTTGTTTAAGAGAGACTCTTCAAACTTTGCAAGCATTAGATGCGATTTCTATCATAACGATTGAAAAAAAGACCATTCCACAACAAAGATGGACCTTTAAATTGAACTTATCCCCATATTTGCTAAAGTTACGGTCAAAACACGCAATGTGATCCATTATTAATTTAAAGCATCTAGTTCGGTCGAAAAACCAACAGGAACTCTCGTTTACCGACAGGAATAACCAACATATTTGTTATCTACTCCTCTCCTTGGAGTTTACTTTTAGTTGTATTTTGTATCCTTTATAATTTCATGTCTGTCGTTATTCCTGTGGTAGTTGGTAAAATGATTTTGTAATCAGTAGATTAGGTTGTAATCGTTCTGTTGGTATATATAAAATCTTGACCAAAAAAAACTCTCGTTTACCGTTTTCAGTTTGTTCATGTTATATACCTTTGGCAACTATCCTCTAAACCATATAAAGTTATACAACAATAGACATGTGCGTCTGCGTCTATCTATATATTTAGTGAACCAAGCCTCCAAGGAACATTGGCCAAACCTGGAATAATCGGAAGGAAGAAAAGGTATCGGATTCAGCCTAATCCTTAAAGACTCTAATACAACACATGCATATATATATAGTCCCCTGATGATTTCAAATGTATACGGAGCAACAAGAAGAGACCAAACAATCATATTTCCAATAGCAACAATGGTACTCGAGAGCTTCCTTCAGCATAAAGCTCATCATCAACATCATCATCACCATCGTCACCATCATAGGAACTGGATGGTTGAGAAACCGTATCATCAAGTTATGGAGTATGAAGACTTGAACCGTGACGTTATGAAGGCGTCATCACATCATATGAGGAAGGTGAAGAGTGAGAGGATATCAAGAGATGAGGATGTTGACAAAGAAGCAGAGAATTTCATCAATCTAAAGCACAAGAAATTCAGCAACTGTATATAATCTTGTTTCTTTCATGAAGCTTAGTAATTATTCGCTTAATATATGTGATTTGTGTAATAATTGTGACATCCACTTTTATTTTGTATAACAAAACCGATGATGATAGCAGTTGTGAGTATAAATTACATAAGATCAAGACACATCTATTCAAAGCACTTTTATTTAAGTAAGATAAAATAACTCTTCCAAAATCCACGAAGTGGAACACAACAGAATCTGAGTTTCCCAAAACAGAAACTAGAAAAAAAAACATTAAAAAAATGGTGAAAAGCCATAAAAGGAAAGTAGAGTAAGATCCATAGCTAAAGGATGGATCTACATAGAGGACATGTGGTGTGGTTATTACCAAACCATTTATCAAGACAAGCCGTGTGAAAGTAATGCTTGCAAGACACTAACTCACTCACTTCCTCCTTCTCTTTAAACCCACATAGACACACACAGCACTCCATAGCTTCTCTTTCCTTCATGCTTCCTTTAACACATAGAGTTTCAAAGTGTGTGATTGAGATTCTTCTTCTTTCTGAATCCTCATGATCTACGCCATCCTCTATGTTCCTTGCCTCATTGGTGTCAGAGCTCACCACTTGAAGAACAGACCTTACCATGTTCTTCAAGATAGACACCGAAACAACTGTGTTCATCACTAGCATTGGCACTACTCCATCAGACGCCGTCGGGTAATGAGAAAGACCCATTCTTCTTCCTAAAGATACTTTCTTTCAATTTCTTGAATCTTCAGGAGATGAATTTGAGATCTTTCAGAAGCTTTAAAATATAGAGAGCAAATGATCAAGTTTCTTTAATCCAGCCACTACTGTCTAATAATCTTCTGGCGTTTAACTATCGGTCTAAACGCGTGGCATGACGCGTAAGGTACGAGACCAACACATGATTGTGAGTGTATCGCGAAAGTCTCTGACACGTGGTTCTGAGCAAGTGCTTTGTGGAAAGCTTCTCAAGTTCCTGTTCGTCAAGAAACCGACACGTGTGACTCCACTGATCCATGGAAACATAACACGCCACACCATCTTTGTCACACGGCTTTGCCACTCACTTCAGAATTTACTTGTAGATAAAGTAAAACTCACAATGCTTAACATAGTATACACATCACATGCCACTAGTTGCACTAGTGCTGGATGTTGATACACAAGTGCTTTACTGGATCAAAACATTCATCTTTTTGTTTATTCGATGGAAGGTTGTGATGGGTATATCTACTACATAAACATATACAGACTCTATATGTAAATGTAAGACACTATGCGAACTGAATTTGTCAGCGTCTTGGCTACTTAAAAACTCTCCTATTTAAATGGATGTTGCCGTTGAATTGGAGGAGCCTTGTAAAGATTTGAAATATTCCTTTTCTGCGCTAGCCATTCTACTCTGGAACATTGTCCATTCCTTTTTGCATCTATCCCTCACCTGCAAAACCCACACAATTAACACATTGAAGTCGCTTGTTACACAAGTTATGCGTCTTCTGCACAAGTCACAACACGCAATTCTCAGCACAAAAGAGAGATAAAAAAAAAGGCTTTGTTACCCCTTCCCACGGTGCTTTTCCGTCCGTCGCTTCACCCTACAGATAGCCACACATAGAGGTTAAGGTCAAACAGATCACGAAGGCAGCAAAATGGACATAGAGAGAGTTCTATGGGGCTTACTTGGTTGCCAAGGGAAGGAAAAGATTGATGAACGACCCACTGAGAATCTACTACTCCTATCTTCTCATGTGCAGGCTGCATTTTGGTGTAAATTTCGTCAATTAGCAAACGATGTAATTAAACGAAAGTTTATTTTGCGTGACAAACAGCGAACTGAAAGTGTCTAACTCTTTACCTCAACACATCTTCTTAGTGCAAAGTCAAGTCCCCAACCGTGAACCAAATCATTCTGTTAAACAGTTTAGGTAAGGCATATAAGTGAGACTGACAAGAAGAGAGGTTTAAAGAAAGAGGAGAGAGGAATGAAAAATGAGCAAACAGATGATGAAGTAAGGAACCTGGATCACGTGCCACACGCATCGCCAGGCGTCTCTAGAAAATACAGGAGCCATGATCTCGACGAATCTGCATTTATCAATGACACAAAAGTTCGAGACTAGTTAGTTCCCCTGTTACAGGGAAAAAAAATTAACTCGTAACAGGTAGAAAGAAATGATTCTACATACGCAGCACATGGAGGGAGATGAGGATCTGAGCACCATCCAGGTCTCTCTTCTGTTATCCTGATAAGTTTCAAAGCCCAAAATTTTGTAAAGATCATTATACATAAAACTAAACATGGCCAGAATCAGAGGGAAGTTTGTTCATCATACTTGTGGACTTCCATATCTCCTCTTCTCTTTGTCATCTGCCACGTTAACCCCTGGTTTGGTTCCAAGCCAGGTTGGGAAATCTCCAGGCCATGTTTCTTCACCATCTTTATGTACCTGGGAAAAGGGTAATCAAGATGATCACAACATATCATATATAAAACAAGAAAAAGGGAAAGAACCCATGAAAGGTTTAAAACAACTTACTCTTCTGCATTAAAATGCTCTACCCCAAGGTCTTCATCCCAGATGAATATGTAATCATATCTTGCTACAATATCAGGGTGCAAAAACCTCTTTGCATACCACCTATCATATTTCCAGGTGCCAAGAGAGTCAATAGTCATAAACATCACCAAGATATTTTCTATCATAAAGAATAAAGAGCTGTTGATACCATTTAGTCTGCTTTCGAACGCTAATGTGTATAGCAGTCTTCGACCATTCAAACTCATCCCACTCGGTTACTTGGCCGTCATAATGAAACAGGACAATAGTGAAGTTTCCTGAAAACTGTTGAGAAGATGATAAATAATTTATGACGTGAAGTCAAAACATTAAACAAAGGGAATGAACCAACCTTCTTGACACAAGCATCGATATTTGCTTTCTGATTAATACCCACTGTAAACGTTGCAAGGTATCTTGGTTCACTGGTCAAATCCTGAGGAAGAAAAGAAGGTATCCAAAAGTACATTACTTTTATATATCAAGTAATGCAGCTACAGAAAAAGGTTTTGATGATATTAGAAATGAATGGTTCAATCACACACCTCCTGCGGTAACCCCCATAATCTGCGCAAATAGAAGTCTGATTCAGCAGCAATCATACCCGGTGGCAACATTTCAGCACCACGAGGATTTGAAGGTACCCAAATCTGCAGAAAACTCAGAAATGAAACATGAAAACATGGACAGATACGATAACATTAATTAAGAAAACACAATAATAAAAGGTTAACAAACGCATGTTGTTCATATCTAGTTTCCTTCAAGTTTATGGAGGTCAAATCTAAATGACTAAACTATGTAAGTTATCTATTAATTCATTGAATTGGTAGACCAAACTTGTAAAACTACTGTAAAGTTCCAAAAACATTCGATAAATAAATTAAGGAGTAGAAGCGTGCCTTTGATTTGTCGATTGGACTGGATGAGCTGCTATCATTACCCTTTGATGATGACCAAGCTTTATGACTTTCTGGAGTTGCAATTGTAGAGCCCTTTTCCTCTATATATGAGAGATCGTTTGAAGGAAGAAAGTTTGTTGGGAGACTCACCTGCAATATAAGAACAAAATCTTCTAAAAGATGAACAAGAGAACAAATCTAACCAAACACAGAAATGGGAAGAGAAGGGTTGATTCTACAACCTTGGTGATTGATAATGATGGAAATGATATTCCAACCAGAAAGCCAAAAGTTACTCCAAAAAATGCTGTTGCAATGATCTTCATCCCGTCATTTGATTTCCTACTAGTACTAATTGAACTGAAAGAACAAGAAACAGATATAAGGTTCTCTGCACCTCTTGAAAGACTGACCAAAATCGTCAAAAAGAGAAGGCCAAGATCTTGACCTGCGTGAAAATATTCCCATATCTTCTCTCTACCGTAGTAACTTCAAGACCAAAGGCTTCTCCTGACAGTAGAGAAGCCAGGAACCTTCTATGTGTAACACCACCGAGTCCGTTATCTAGAGAGGAAAAAAAGAGGCTTTAGAATAAGTTCAAATGCCAAGAAGAAGAAGACACAAGATGGGCAAACAGATTAGGACCACCATTTAAATGGAAAAACTGGTCATCATCCATCCACACTATCTAAATGTCAAAAAAGTAAGTCATTATCGTAGAACCTACAGCTGAATACAATATAGTGCATCTAAACCAACCAGGGGATAAAAGGCTTCAATACCAAACTATTGACCAGACTATATACCCATAAGTCAAAAACAAACTAATTAGATCATTCCCTTAGAACAAGCAATGCTATCAACAAGTAACAAATCATGTGCTTCCCCTTTGACAAAAGGAAAACAAACCCACCCTCAAAACTAGGAGCTACACAATCAAACCAATCACAAAAAAAAAAAACAGAACACTTTCCTTAGATTGCAAGACACACACACACACACCAAATTAAAAATTAAACCCAGGATAAAGTCAGCTCTGTATCACATTTGATTAAGAGAACACAAACTTCAAATACCAAAAACTAATCAAAAGCAAACTAAGAATACTAAAAGCGCAATGAAACAGAACCAAATGGTTACCAAAATGACAAATTAACCAATCGCATAGGCTAAGCTTCCGCCCAAAAAAAAAAAAAAAAAAAAAATCCCAAATTTCTTCGATAAAATAAACAGAATTATCCTACAAGAAATTAAAGGCGTCACATTCGAAACCGAAACGAACCTGGGGATGATTAATCAAAAAAGGCCAAGAACCAAGTTGAAGAAAACGAGATAATCGCTTCTCAACGAAACCCAAAAACCCCTCTTCGCAAAACTCGAGACACACACACACAAACACACAACAACAACACACACCCCCGTGATCGCCTTCGTCTAGAGAACACCAAAAACGTGAGAGGAGAATGATTAAGAAACGCGTTTTTTTTAAAATCTTTAAATCCAAAAGAAAGGAATGATTTTTATTGAAACCCTTATCGAGATTTCTTGACTTTTCCCTTCTCAAGAAATTCAAAAGAAAAGTTTAGGTTTTGGTGACCAAATAGGGAATTTTCTGGGCGTGTATTTTGGGCTCAAAGCTGCTTCTTCCTACAATTTAATTTTCAAAAAAGAGAGAGAAAAAGAAAAAGATTCAATTTTTATTTTTTTTTTTGTTTTGCTGGGGTTTGTGTTCGATATCGCCAAAACGACACAGTTTTATAAACTGTGTCATGATATAAAACTGTGTCATGATATGATTGGTTTAAAAACTTGAAATGCGCGTAAAAGTAAGCACAACAACAACAAAATTAATATAGGACCCGCCCGACACGACACAACTCGCATATCCGTGGACCGTACTTGGTCGACATATAATGATGCCAATCAAAATTTCACATTATACTGTTTTGATATTTTTATATGTTAAGAAAGAATCAAACAAATCTATCAAACTCACTTTTTTGAAATCTGTTAGTTTGTCAGCTATTTTTTTTATAGAAAAGAAACAAAACAAGAACAAAACAAGAACAAACCAAGAAAGTTTGCGTTTTGCGATATCTATCCGGAAATCACGCAAAGATAAGAAGATAATTGTAGAAGAAAGCAACATATAATCGAGATACATTGTTACCTTGAAATTGTGTGAGTGTATACGTTTTGGTTAACCAAAGTTTTTTTTTTTACTTTTCGTGGAGAAATGTGTACAAATATAGATAGGTTGGTTGGAATGGTTAATGGCATTGCTATATTTTGCGGGATTTAAATAAAATTCCAATGAAAAGTTTGACTATTATGTATGATGATGGGATAAATAGAGTTGCCAAACTATAACAAGGAAAGTACCAAACTGAAGAGTCCACTTTCTTTGATAGGAGAGGTCCCCCCACTTTCATTACTTGCTTTTCGTACATTATTATGCTATCACCAATCGAATTCGTGACATGTTTTAGCAAATGAAGTTCAAAAAATTGTGACATTGGTAAAAAAGAAAAGTGATGGATGGATAAAACAATGCAGTGAAATTAAGCCAATTGAAATTGAAATTGGATAATAAGTCAACTGTATTATTTTTGGGAGTTCCTATCAGTATTCGAAAGGCTTTTTGATTCACTTAAAAAAAAAGGTGATAGGTTCACATCATACTCAAATACAAAACACAAGATAAACAATAAGAAGTGCCATTTTCACATTCAAGATTCATAAACTGCGTTTGGTATAATAGAGCTGTTTATAATAATCAATAAGCAATATGTTCAAGTCTATGTTACAAAATACAAACTCTACTTATATTACATAAGAATAGAGCTGTCTATTTACGTTACAATGTCCACCTATGTAGCTGTAGACATGACTCTTTTAGGTTATTTACATATTATGTTGTTTTTTACACACTGATCAACAAATCACAAATAGACTATACATTTGCCTCAACACACATAGGCAAGCAAAATACACTGATGCTAAAAGATTCACAAGGCAAAGAGAGGGAATTGAACTCTATCCTTCATTGGCTTCAGGGAAGGGAGGGAGCCAGATTTCTACACGAGTACCCCCAGCTCCTACGGCTGCATCAGAGCTGCGAGGGGATATAACCCTGAGCACGCATCCGTAACTCTCCAGGATCTCTCGGGCTACGGTTAAACCAGCCACAAAGTTCCATGTCATATTGTCTTCAACCATGTTTTCCGACAGGAGTTCTGCTCCAAATGGTGTTAGTGAATGCATTTGCGTCTGCATTGATGTAACAAATTTACGTTAAAAAGCAATATGATTCTCATATTAAACTGGTAAGAAGACCTCAAACTTAAATACAAGTTAAAAGCAGCAGAATATAGGTTTGGTCTTGTTTACCATATAGCGCATATCAGGACCATCATCATCAATTACTACCAGACTACCGCCAGCAGGAGCACTGGTCGACAAAATTTCAACTTTCCCCCCAACATGAGTGCGCAACAGAGCACCTTCAATGAGATTGCTCAGAGCCTGCCTTAAAGCTGGTTCTTCAACAGCAACTTGCAAGGAAGCTGAATTTTCACCTAGCTCCACCACTCTTTGCTGAGTAAGGGCTAGTGGTCTCACAGTCTCGACCATATCTAAAAGCACATTAGAAATGTCGCATGGTCTTCCTGACATAAATGAAAGAGATAAGCTCTCCCAACACTTTGTTTTGTAGCAGAGTTCAGTTAATGGCACGGAAGATTTTACCTTATGCTGTGCGTTTGTACGGGTGCTAAGGCCAGAGGTGGCATAGGCATTTCAGAATCATCTGATCCAGAACCCAGGGAAAGGCGTGTACTTGGGATTTGTGACCCATCAATGGGGTCCTTTTGTTCATACTTTGATCTCCTTGTTTCTTTCTGTGTTTTATTTATCTTCTTCAGGGCTTCTTCGTTGTGGCGGACTATATTAGCCTGAAAATGAAATGCTTTGTAAATATACACATCGAAAAAATCAACTTAAGAGTAATTTGAGAAGCATCTAAGACAGATTTATGAAGACTCAAAAAAGAGTCATGACATTACACTCACAAGTACCAAAAGGGACAGAGTAAGAGAAGGTGAACCTTTGTCAAGTGAACTGCATCCTGAAGTTCTTCAAGGGTATCTTTTATTTGATCACCTTGAACTATTAAGTCTTCAACAATATCATGTGAAACCTACAAATGTACAAAACCCCAAGTCAGTCTGACAATTACAAGAATCAGGGAGAATAAAAATTCCAGCCACAAATGTTAACTATAAGGACCTGACTTCTCTTCGTGTGAGTTGAAAGCATTTTACTCAAAGTCCTGATGGTAGAGAGCGGACCACGGATCTGTCAAAACACACAACAAACAAAATGCATAATATAAACTTCAAGGAGACGTTAACATAAGATCTATGTGTGATAAGTTAACAAAGTGTGCGGCTTTGTACCTGCTCCACTAGCTTACTCATCCTCACATTGCTTTGCCAAGATGACTGTTGAAGTAACATTGTTTTCTACACATACCCACAAAAAGAAAAAGATAAATAAGGGTTAAAAAGAACCAAACACACACACTGCCATCAAAGGAAGAGTTAGGATATAAGAACAACCTGATCCATGACATACGCCATAGCCAGAGTGCGCGAAATATTAATGGCGTAAGATCTCTGCTCTGCAGTGAACACCTTAACCGATGGAAGTTTAACTTTAGGTGATTTTGTATTAGCTGAAGCAGGCAAAGCATAAGCTTCCTCAGGGGAAGGAAAATGCTTTAAACCACGCGGCTTCTCCTCCTCCTTCTCTTCTTCAACCTTATCCTCCTCGGCTTCTACAGGTAACTCAGCAACCAAGAAACCAACAACAAACGGGTGTTTCACCATAGGAAACACAGCAGCTCTATGCTTATTCACAAGTTCCACCTATCATCATCATATTATGTCAACAACAAAACGATTAGTGAACTCAAGTTTTAAGGCAAAGGAAGAAGAACACATACTTGTTGACTAGAAAGTGATGCTTCAGCAGCTCGTAGACCAGCAGGTATACCAAAGTTCCCAACTAAGATCACAACGTCTCCAGCATTAACACTTGGATAACATGTGACACGACGCAGCTCTAATCGATCCATCACATAGCTACCAGCTGGTCTTACATATATCTAACCCATAACATAACATATACAAAGAAAAATCCCAACTTTAAATCAAGAACACTCTGTTTTTATCAGGTAAAGAAAATGGAGTAAGAAGACGAACCGAGAGGACTGCATTTGGATCCACGATTTGACGAAAGAGATCTAATTGCTCGAGACAAAGACGTTGAAAATCAGGACTTGGTAAAATAATCTTAGTCTTGAGATGGTCTTTCTCAATCATCTGTGTGAACTCTACAGGAGTAGTTGAAGCTCCACGAATCGCGGAAGCTATAGCGGAGGCAGAGGCCACCATGGTCTCTCCTCCGGGTTCTGAATCTTCATTGGGTACAGTGTGGTTCACGTAACGGAGACCGCGTGTGAATATAGAAGACGACGACGAGGAAGATGAGGAGGAGGAGGAAGATGCATTGAGTAGCTTGATCGAAGGGTTAGAAGGTCTAGGGTTTGGAATACAATTGGAGAAGTGTAAATTAGGGTTGGACGAAAGAAGGGTCTGAGAAGCGATTGCGGAAAGAAGCATCACTACAGAACACGACAGTGGAGTTTTTACTTTGTGGCTGAGACTGAAACTCTCGCGAGGACGACGATGCGATGATATTATTATTACACACCAAATTACCAATAAAACGGCCACGTATTACAAACACTTGCGACAACGATGTCAGAGCCGAAAACGCCGTCGTTTATTATCTGAAACAAAAACAAATATACACATTATGTTTTTTTCTTTCCTTTTAAATTAACAAGATGTTTAGATCTAAATTTTTTTGATAATTTTTGAGTAATGGTTACATCTAATTTTTTTTGATAATGACCTTTTTACAAAAAAAATTAAAATGCTCCTACATTTTACGTTTTATACCTTTTTCAAAAATGTTTATTGATATGTTTATGGCGGTTTATAGTGGCTAGACTCTCAAATAATGTTTATAAAATCTTTTTAAAACTTTGTAAAATCTCAAATCTTGTTGCGAACTCGGTAGTTCGGGAACCACCACTTCTTTGCGGTGTGAGAAATACAACATGTAGTAATTGATTCCGACAAAATCATCTGAGTTTTTCAATTTTCTTTTCTGATCATCGATAAATTTAGGTAACCTATGTCCAACAGTATCTTTCATTTTCTGTGGATAGTCTCCGAATGTCGTTGTATCCAAATGCCTAGAAAAAATAATAACAAATTGACCATTTGAAACTTTTTTTTTTTTGGTTAAAAAGAACATTTAAAATTCGGACTACAAGAAACAACAAAGAGAGCTATTTTATTACCATCCCATAATAAAGTCAAGGAACCGTTCAACGGAAGCAACGTCTTGTGTGTCGGTAAGATCATGTGCCTCGAACCAACCCGGACTATGGACGATACCAATCTTCCCACCTTTACACTGTAATTCACAAACAAAAACCACGTTGAACATACAGCCGGCTCAGTAATACTTAAACACATGGGTGAATTTGCTTAAGGAACATATTAATACACCTTCGTATACTTAAACTATGTACAACACATATGTATATACCTTTTTGCATTGTCTGAAAACTTAAACGGCTTCTGCGTGAGACAAAAGCAAGTTGTGGCTGACGAGGTAAGCTTCATATCCAGACCGTCAGTCCTAGCAAATTTTGTTGATATATTTAGAGCATCATCCATGAGCTTTTTTGCCTATGTCATAACCAGCACGGCTAAACACACCCATGGTTTGTTGAAAGTGATCCAATGCTTAACTTTTCCACCTTATTCGTTAAATACAAATTCTGAATATTCCCTAAAATCTTTCCTGCAATTGTTGTATCAATTACATGTTATAAAATATGTGTAATGGTTGAAGAGAGTCTATTTGATGGTTATTCAAATTTTTGATCGCAGTCAATATAGCGATGTTCAACTCATGTCTCGTTCGAAGGACAAACAGACTTAACAAAAATTATAGTCACCATCTTTTTTATTTATTTTCTTCAAAGATAATGTTGATTAAATTTTAATGCAAAAATTACATTTTAAGGCTAATACTATGGGAAGAGTCCCTTACTATATTTCGAGGTAACTTAGACAATATGTTCGCTTAAAAATCCGTTGTATTCATCTTCTAAGTCTTGTGGAGTATCCTAGTGAAAAACAGTATCAAGCGGAGTTATACCTAATTAAAAACACAAGAATTGTATGAAAAACTGAAAAATAAACGTACAATAAGTTATTCATAGTTGACAACTTCTCCTCCTAAAACTGTATTCAAGTTTATGATTAGACATATATATTTACCATTTTTAAGGAGCTCATCGATGAGGTCATGATAGAACTTGACACCAACTTTGGTCACTCCCTTCTCTTTTCTTCCGTCTGATTATCTATATTAACATTTTTGAAATACATTTTGTGTTATACTATTTATGTTTTACTTATTTAAATTATTATTTACAATATTAACCCCTAAAACAATTTCATAAATAACATTGTAGAGAAACTCAAATACTAAACTTTCTTAAATTGACCAATATTTGTTATTTATTGTCATAAAATCTTAACAACATCTACACATTCAGATTTTTTTCAAAAACAACTCTACCCATTAAAGTTTTAACCCAATAAATCTCCAAAACTATATTTATAGATGCTAGAATCTCTCAAATTTAAATGATATCTCAAATTTAATTTTAAAATGATTAGAAAACCAAACTTCACAAATATTTAACTTTAACAACAAGACATACATTTAATTCAGTATATATTTTATTTAGAAACTGAATATTGTTTGGTAATAATATAAACAACTAAAGTTAAATACAATATTTAAAAAATTATTTACAAAATTGATCTCTACATATTTACACAAAAAATCAATATTTAAAAAAACGTTTAATCAAATACTTTCCTAAATTAAATTACAAAAATCTCTCTACCATCTCTCTTGATTTCTAATCGAGAATATACAATAAAAATATCTTTAATATTCTAACTTGCTCCCCAAGATTTATTCTCCTAACCATAACTACCTCTATAAATAAAGTGAAAATATATCAATTTGACACAAATTTGGCAATTAATTGCTAGATTAACACTCCATCCTATCCAATAACTACAATGAAACAAATTTCAGGTAAAAAGACTAAAAACCCAGAAATTTTGTAATTTTTTTTTGGAAAAAACGAAAAACTAAAAAAAGAATAGTATTTAATATTTTGATTTAAAAATATGATTAATGAAAAAAATGTTTAAAGTATTATGTTTATATTTCAAATAAAATTTATAGAAATAAAATATAATTTAAAATATAATTTATAAAATTAATATTCAAAATTTTTTTATAAAAATATTATGTATAATGATATGATTTAAAAATATGAAGTTTAAGATGATATAGTTAAAATAAGTTTAAAAAATATAATGTAATTAATTATAACTAAAATAATGTATATAAAAATATTAAAAATAAGATTATGAATATATAATATAAAATATATAAAAGTAGGATTTTAATAAATTTTTAATATGATTTAGGAAAATAAAAATGTATGACTGAAATATATGAGTTTAAAAATATCATTCAAAATATGATTTATAAAAAATATAATTAATAAAAGTATGACTGAAAAAAATATATCTTAAAACAAATATGTTGTCACTATATTTACATTTTACATCTAATAAATCTGTTATCAAACACCAGATTTTTGGAAGCAAACAAAAAAACTGTCATAACTTAAACAAATCTGTCATAACATATGGTATTCACATAGGTCATTTCAGCAATTTTTTTTAAATATTATAAATCTGTTATCAAACGACAGTTCGTAACAAAAAACAATTATGTTATCACTAGAGGTCAACCTAGTAATTATTTCTCTGTGAAAAAATATGTCATGTTACGACAGATTTTTAGTCAAGAAAATAAATCTGAAATAACTGTGGAAAATAAATCTGTCAGACATTATATTAAACTAGAATTTAAACTCGCGCACGTGCGGAATTTTATTTATTTATTTTTATCAATATAAATTCTTGAGCTCAAATATATTTATTGAAACTTTTGAGTATAAATCTATATAAACACTAAACTTATTTTACTAAGTAACATACAACATATATATTATTGAAGAAAATGTTTATTTGCGAGAGATTTTAATTTAAATATTTTCAGGAATAAAAATCATTAAATATAAATATAGTTAATCATTTGAAATTTAAAAGATAAATCCAAATAAAAGTTATACTTATTTTACTAATCTATATATAATATATATATATTGTCTAGTGTCGAAATAATGTTTTTCTGGTAAATCAATAATAACAAAAAATGTCTTAAGAATCTCCCTCGAAGAGTACATTCCATATTTATATCCAATGAAAACATCATTTTAAAATTTCTAACGCCAAAGGTCGATCATTGACCTAATTATAGAGATCATTTAAACATATCGATATTCCATATTAAATGCAAATATACAAAGTTTTATGAACATTTTTAATGTTATGTCGCTACAACGGAGTTATCCAATTGCATTACCTACCATAATAGAATTTCCTACCAAGTCAAGAATGCTTAAATTTTGAAATGATTAAACCCGACATCCATTCACTAATCCAATTTACATATATATCTAAAATCCTCATATATTATTTTCAGATGTTAATTTTATGATGCAACCTCAGCTTCGTCTTATAAAAAAAACATGGTGTACTTTAATAATACGTTATTTCTGGCAATGATTTTGGTTAAAAGAATTTGATCATAAATTGATAAAATCTCAAGCCTGTTTTATATTTAATTTTTTTATCATGTTATAGAATTGTAGCTCTGGCTGATAATATGCATTATGTGATATGCTATACATGTCACTTTTTTTGTAACGACTTACATATCATTTTTTCTATATTTTGTGACCATTGATTTTGTGTTTTTTTTAGCTGGATTAATTTTTCAAGATTCTTTTTCATAGTTTTTTCCAGAAAAAAAATTGTGACCCTTACAATGTCTTCGTTTTAGATCAAAACTTTTAAGTTGAGATGAGTAATTAATCTTTTATTTTTCTATAAGTGAAATTGTTGCTTATAAACTAATGTTTCACTTCAATTTTATTTTAATGTTTAGAATTTTATAAATACAATTACATAAATTATTTTTTTTACTCCACCATGCATTAAAATCTTACTTATATTCTAAAACTTATTAATCCATTCTAAATCTTGGAATATGATAATTTTTGATTAAAATTTGAATAATCATATTATTACTAAAATAAATCAATAGTATTATTTTTACTATTTTAAAATGTACATTTATTAAAACATTTGGGTTTAATATGGGTTTTTAAAGTGTTATGAATGAATAGATTAGAAGCTACATAATGGATTAGGGTTTAGGATTAGGCCCAAATAAAAAGAATGAGTTGCTGATGTGGCAGCATGAGGAGTGAGGAAAGTTAACTTTATATATATAGATATGTCATATATTCTGAAAGTCTGTGGTGTCTTTATAAATAAATCTGTCTTTTTTTTTTTGCCAGCATATATAAATAAGTCTGTCGTAAAAAATAAATCTGTTATCAATTATAAATCTGTCATAACTGTAATTAAAAAATATATCGTCCAAAATAAGTTTGTCATAAAAAATCTTTCATACAAAAATAAACTTGTTGTGCAAAAATAAATCTGTCATACACAAATTAATCTGTCACAACTAGTTCGGCAGACTTTTGAAAATATTTTGATTTAAAAAAAAAAAAAATTCTAAGAGGGTAAATTTGACTTTGTTTTTTTGCTAACAAAGTAAAAAGGGTATTTTAGGCAAAAAATAACTTATATAACTCTTACATTTTATGAGTTGCTTTAGTAATTAACCTCTTAATTTGGGTCAATCTAGTTTTTCTCCCATAAATAAATTGTAAATAGAACAACTATTGTATTCATCTTAGCAATATAGAGTTCACCTTCTATTATCATTAAAAAGTTTTTCAATAAAACTATGATTAACTCGAGATCAGTTTTATTTTTCTCAGTTTTGATTTATTTATTTATTTCATGTATATGTGAAGCTTTAATAGTTTTTTAAATGGTATTGTTTGTAGAATATATATATATATATATATATATAATATGTGAAAATATGATGAATACAAACGCAGAGAAACATTAGGTTTTCTGGTTGTTTTTGTAATACTTATGTTACTTTTCTAATTCCCATTGATTATTTTTCTTTTTGTAATATTTATAATTCTTAATTCTAAATAATCGTAGATTTGAATTGACTTTTGATTCCTGTATAACTATAGTAAGTAACATTTATATATTAGAACTTTATATAATACTACAAAAATATTTTAAAACCTCTTTGGATAATTTATGTTTAATTCATTTTTTGTCAAAAGTGTTTAATTATACCATTTACCACATATAAAATATAAATATAATAAAATGAGAGGGGGTTATATAGCAGGACGGGTTTTGGATCGACGTTAACATAAACTTAAATTTTCTTAATCTAATAAATTTATCTACAAAACTAAAACAGTAAAACTTAAATTATAAATGTTAAACACATATTTCAACCAAAACACAATATACAACTATATTAAATTAGAAAATAAAAATTCATCCAAAATTAAAACTGTATAAATTTTATAAGACATATGAAATACTAGCAAAAATAACAAACAAATACATAATTATTTTTTTTTATAAAAACATAATCCCGCGATGTACCGCGGGTTAAAACCTAGTATATTAATAATTCCAAAGTCATTTACATAATTATTTATGAAAATTATAAACTAAAATTTTGAAAAAGTGGAAACTATATATTTACACAATAGATTTATGTAAACTCACGAGGGAATATTCTTGGCCACGCAATAGAAAGTCTGAAAGCGTCAGAGTTCAATCGTTTCATTAATTGGATATCTTCCTGCAAGTATATAGTATATATACTAGATTAAAACCCGTGCTAGAGCACGGGTTGAAATTTATTTTATTTATATTGTAATTTTTTATATAAAATATAATTTATGTGATTGTTTTTAAAAAAATTTTGGATAAAACATTATGCAATAAAATCATATGCTAAATATGAAGGCTTGAAAAAGACACATATTTTGTAAGTTTTATATTGTTAATTATTCTAGATAAATACCCGTGTTATAACACTGATTAAATTTTATTTCGTAATCTATCTTGTAACCTACTATTTAACTTGTAACCAATCAATCTATCAATTTCGTAATCTATCTTTGGTTAATACTGTGTTTAAAGATTTTTGGAAACAACGTGATATAAGACTAAAATCTTCCGAAAATACAGTTTGGAATATCCATGATTTTGTTTGTTACCATTATTATATCAATTATCAATTTGAAATATCCCTAATATTTAGGTGTAACTGATTAATATTAATATATGGATTAATTTATAACCTATATATAACCTATTTATAATCATTTGTAACTATTTATTAAAATTATAAAGTCTACAAAACTATGTTGTGTACTTCCATTTTATTAAAGAGGGGATTATTTTTTCTTTTTTTATCAAAGGGTCTTCATATTTATTGACTTTTTAGGCTTATAGGTGGAAAACAACACAACGGGCTTAGCCCTTACAAGATGGAAACAGAAATTAAAAGACAGAATTTAAAAACAACAAAATAAACAAAAGGCCTAATCCCAAAAGGGGAAATCAGGCCCAACGAAAGAGAGGCCCATGAAGCCAAACCAAAGCCAAAATTAGGTCAACGAGAGAGAGCGGCTACCGGTGCCGCCAGGGAAGGTCGGCGTCCGCACTCGGAGAAAACCGAGCGGCCGAAAACCCACACCACGAGCCACTCCACTGAGAATACCCTTGCCGAAACATCATCAGAGAAGGCTGAAAACTCCGAGAAGATCCGACCTGATCACATCAGAAAACTTACAGGAGACCAACAAACTCACACCACCAAATCTACATCGCCGCCGTGACCAAAACGAGGGGATATTGCCTTGCCTCACTAGAACTTTGACGGAACGTTCCTTTGAGAAAGCTCTGTTACCGTCTTCGGAGCAACAACTGTTTCTCAGGGAAGGAAGCCATCCAGAAGTTAACAAAGGCAATGAGCTCCACCCCCAACACTAGCCGTCTAGAACTGAACGTCCTCGCACCACCGCCACCACACCACGGTTCTTCAGAGATGAGCAACCACCGTTTGGCCGTGAATCAGCATATATAACAACAAAATCAATAACTTATGTATGTAGTGTTTATAGATTAATGCAAGTACAGTAATAATGATATCTTTAAAAGCGTATATATTCGGTGGGGGTGAGTAAACTTACTAAACTTCTTTTAAAACGATCCGATATGAGATTCAGGTCTCAGTTTTTTTTTTTTTTTTTTTTTTTGACGATCAAATCCCATATATTAAATTATCGGAGATGACTCTCTTCGAGAGAGAGCCAATTAGGTACCGACGAGCTTATATGGGAAAACAGAAATCACGTGCTCTTGCACATTTCGCAAGTTTATCGGCACGGACATTATCCTCTCGGGAAATATATCTAATACTAAAATTAGCAAATCTATCTCTGAAATGAATAAAATACTTCAATTCTGATGAAAAGGTCGGCCAATCCTCGATATTAGACGTCATCCTTAGGAGGTCTGAACAATCCGTAGCAAAAAGAGCTTTATCCAGGTCCAACGCTAATAAGCACTCCATAGCCCAAATAAGGGTATCTAACTCTGCATGTAATGGGGATAAGCTTCTGCTCGATCCTTTTAGTCCCATGTGCAGGATCATATCACCGATAGACGCAATCCAGCCATGCCCACTCCTATCCACCTCTGTATGCCAAGATCCATCTATAAAGCATACAAGTGAGTCTTGAGGAATTGGGGTCGAAGGTATGCATGCTTCTACTACCGCTGGTGCTAAGTCTCTGTTATTTGCTCTTCTCCAAACTTCTTCTTCTTGGATAGCTTTCTCCAGTGTATCTTGCGGAGATTCGGAGATATTTTTAAACACTTTCTTATTTCTTGCCTTCCAAATATACCACAATATCCACGGGAACGTTCTCAAGTTTTGGTCAGTTACACCAGAGTCTCTACCACGCCCATATAGAAAATCGAGGTTACTATATAGGGAAGATGAAGGGATCACCATAGGATGGGAAAGGATTGTCGATAAAGCCCATACTTGACGTGCTGGGGGGCATTCAAAAAGCATATGGTTTATAGTTTCCTCCTCCGCTCCACATCTAGGACAATCTTTATCTCTGCCAATATGGCGATAATGCAGGCGTTGACATGTTGCCAAGCACCCAGTCACACATTGCCACACAAAATGCTTAAGCTTTCGTGATGTTTTTAACTTCCATGCTTGCGCCTTAAGTGTCATAACACTAGGTCCCTGAGAAGGAGGTCGCAAGCAGGGCGAGATAGCTCTCGCGGCTTCGTATCCAGATTTAACGGTATAATTTCCAGACTTTGTCGAGTCCAAGAATAGCCGTCCCTCGAGGCATTCAAGCTCGGTTTAATCCCCAAAATAAGGGTAATTTCTTTCGGGGGGAAGAGTTCCCGAAGACGTTCAATTTTCCACTTTTTTGTGTTAAAATCTATCAAGGTGTTAACACAAATCAAGGGATTTCTCTCATTAGTTAAACTTTGGGGTGGCCGTGCTGGCGTATCTGGGATCCATGGTTCAGTCCAGATGCACGTATTAAATCCCGAGCTAATGGTCTTATGAATTCCATACAAAAGAACATGCTTTGCTGCCAACATGCTCCTCCAGCCATATGAAGGTCGATTCGATACTTGTATCTCTAATGGACTACAATATCAAAAGTATCTCCCTTTTAGAACTCAGCTAAGAAGGGAATCTGGATATCTTAGCAATCTCCATAGTTGCTTTGCCAAAAGGGCAATATTAAATTCTTCTAGTGTTCTAAAGCCTAGTCCACCTTCCGAAAGTTGAGTACACATTTGCTCCCATGATATCCAGTGTAGTCCTTTACTGTCTGCTTTATTGCTCCACCAGAAATTTGCTATCGCGCTAGATAGTTTTGAGCATATAGCTTTTGGTAAGAGAAAACACGACATTACATATGTCGGAATTGCTTGCGCCACTGATTTGATCCGGACTTCCTTGCCTCCCTTGGATAGCGATTTAGAAGTCCATAAGTTTACCTTCTTATGGAGTCTATCCCTCACGAATGCAAAGACTTGAGCCTTTGACCCATGAATCTTCTCAGGGAGGCCCAAGTATGTACCCATGCCACCTTCTTGTGATATCCCAACAATATTTTTGATCTCTTGACGTATATGGGACGGGACCTCGGTTCCAAACATGATGGAGGATTTGGAGAAGTTTATTTCTTGTCCAGACGCCTCGCCATAAAAGCGGATTATATCGATAATTTCCTTGCATTGCTGAGGATCGGCTCTGCAGAAGAATAAGCTATCGTCTGCAAAAAGTAAGTGGGAAACACGTGGGCTTGTGTTCGAAATACGTAAACCCTGGATCTTTCCCTCTCTTTCTGCGTTCCTAATCTGAGCAATTAAGGCCTCAGTGCAAAGTATAAAGAGGTATGGGGAGATTGGATCCCCCTGACGAATCCCACGAGTTGGCCTAATTCGTCCCTTGGGATCTCCATTGATCAAAATACGGTAGGAGACGGAAGTAATGCATTGCATTATCCAACCCACCCATTTTTGATCAAATCCCATTTTCTCCATCAAAGCTCTTAAGAAATTCCATTCCATCCTATCATAAGCTTTACTCATGTCCGTTTTTATTGCCATGAATTTTTTCCGGTTAGCCTGATTAGAACGGAGGGCATGGAAGTTTTCTTGAGCAATGAGGATATTATCTGTGATTAATCTTCCTGACACAAAGGCAGATTGAGTCTCAGATATAAGTTCCGGCAAAAACTTCTTGAGACGTAAGCTCAGAATTTTTGAGATCACCTTATAGCTCACATTACACAAGCTAATAGGGCGAAATCTTGACATTTCACGAGGTCGTTCTCCTTTCGGGATTAAACATATATTTGTCTCGTTTAGCTTGCCATCAAAAAATCCTGAGCTAAAGAAGTTCTTCACCATCTTAGTGAGATCGCCTTTTATGGTTTCCCAAAATTTCTGGAAGAACAAAGCAGTCATCCCATCCGGTCCTGGAGCCTTTCCTGGATTCAGGGAGAACAAAGCCCGTTTGACCTCCTCTTCTAAGATTTCTTTTGTGAGATGCTCATTCATGGCAGGTGTGACCAATGTAGGTACATCCTTAATGGCTGGTGTAGGGTCACTCGCACTCGAGGATGTAAAAAGATTGTCAAAATACTCTACCACAACTTTTTCTATTCCCTCTTCTGTATCAACCCAAACTCCAAGTTGATTGAGGATGCCAGTGATCTTGTTCCTTGCCCTTCTTTGTTTTGTTGAAGCGTGTAAGAACTTTGTATTTTGGTCTCCTTCTGCAAGCCACAGTTCTCTGCTTTTTTGGTGCCAATATGCTTCCTCTTCCCTATACGCTTCGCAGAGTCGCCATTTTAGGTTGAGGAGAGTCTCCGACGATGCTTGATCATCTCCATATGTCTCATCAATCTTTTCTTGAAGTTCCTTAATAAGCTTTTCGGAGTTTGTTTGATTACTTTTCTTCCAAATGGAGATTGCTCTTTTACAGTTTTGGATTTTTTTCAAGATGGATCGTTCGACAGAACTGTCGTCCCCTCCCCATTCATCTATCACCGTCTCTTTGAGGCCTGGCTTGTCTATCCAACGCTTGTCAAACATAAACCTTCTCAAAAACTTTTTTGGGCGTGTAAGAATAGATGCAAGGAGGGGACGATGGTCCGAACCCCACATCTTCATATACTCCACATTAGTGTGGGAAAATAAATTGTGCCACTCTTCATTTCCCATGGCTCTATCTAAGCAACACCGAATCTTACCATTTGACCGCTGACCAATCCATGAAAATTGATTTCCTTGGTAAGGGAAATCAATAAGACCACATGAATCAATCATAGCACGAAAAGGTAGAAAGGAGGCTTCCGATCTTTTTTTTCCTCCTCTTTTTTCATGGTTCCCTGTTATTTCATTGAAGTCCCCAATAATAAACCAGGGTTCTGATCTTGCAACTCCAATACGCATTAATCTTTCCCATACATATTCTCGATTTGCAGGGACAGGGTCACCATAAATAAATGTCATAAAGACCCGATTTCCATTAATAATAGTTTCAATATCGATTAACCGGTCATCTAACAGCAAAAACTTAACCGGAAAATCATTTGAATACAATAAGGCTAAACCGCCACTAGTGCCCTCAGGCTCAACGGTCTGAAGATTATCAAATCCTAAATCCACTTGCACTTCTTGCAGATAAAACTTGTCGTTTTTGGTTTCCGACAGAAATAAGAAACCTGGTGAGTATATTTGACACATCTCACGCAGTCGACGGCGAGTCAATTTAGCTCCCGCCCCTTGACAGTTCCATGCTATTGTCCTCATTTATTAGTTCCGGAAGGAGAATAAAACCCCACCGTACTAACAACACTGGATCGTGTGATTATGGACTCTAGCAATTGAACCACTTCATCAAGAAGGAAAATGGCTAAGTTTGTTTGATTTTTTTGTCTCGGTGATCGACATGATTTTTCACTAAAAGAGAATTTTGGGTAACCATTATGTATTGGGCCATGTAAGGGCCAAGTTATGATTTTAGTGGACCAAATCTTCACTCCAAAAAAGAACGGAGGAAAGCATCGTGAAGCTGGTTCACAACCTTGGCTTCCGAGTCGAAGCGTACGTGGTGGTTGGGGCATTTTCCCTACTCGGCCAAGAACTGCCGGAAAAAACTGTATGGCTGGCAGAAAATAATTCGGCTTTGACCAGCGAGATGGGGTGGTTGAAGGGTTCAGCGTAAAAGTCGCATTCGATTTTAGATCTTGTTGTTCTGACAGAGCTGAAGCCACCAATGTAAAATGCAACAAATGGAAGTTGTCGGAAAAGGGGCTCACTGGTGTAAGATACAACCGGTGGAGTGTGAAAGAAGATCTCATCGGAAAAAGGCCTCGGCTGAGTGAAAACTTACAAAAGGCAGAATAATAAGTAACTCCGACCGCCAGATCTTGAAAAACAACCCCCAGATCAGAAGAATCGACCACTAGATCTAGAGAACCAACCACCAGATCCTTATAATCAACCGCTGGGTCTGGAAAGCCGGCCACCAGGTCTTGATAACCGATCATCAGACCATAATACCTGACCGGGGACATTAGAGTCTTTAAGCATATCACGTTTAACAATAACTTCTTGTGATTGTTCTGGTTTAAAACATGACGAATAATCTTAGCCAAAGCTAGAGGTTCTTGGTAACTTCTCAATGTGGGAGAACACCCGTTAACAAAAGTCTTAGCATTAGCTAGAAGGTCTTTAGATCTCTCCCGGCGAGAGCGGGTACAAAGACAAACCATTTGATCTCTCCACTTGCCATCAAGAACAGCCTTTTGATGGAGGAGATCATCCATATAAACCGTAAAAAAGTGACTTTGGAGAGACGGCGGCGAGAGTAGTTTCATGCGGTGGGATCTTTGACATAAAAGGAGCACAAGTCGAAGCTTCTGCTTTGGTTGAAGAGTCCAAAAGAGAAACAAGCAATTAAAAGGCTGAGGCTTCAGATTAATCTGAGAGTTTTTAGTTCCGACGGCAGCCGGAAGAGTATCGGCAGGTAACACTTGAGCTGGGGCAACCATTGAACATAGTATATAACTAGAGTAATGTAAGTTGGTCTCTGCAATTTGCAGGAAAAGTTTCCAAGAGTGATGAAGTCTTTCTTCAGGAGGAAGGAGATGTTGGATGTGATGAAGATTCATCCGAGAAAATAAGAAACCAAGTTCAGATCTGAAAGATATATTCAAAAAAAAAAAAAAAAAAAAAAAAAAAAATTTGAACCAAGAATGGCTTCGGGAGTTGTGTCTGGGTTCAATGCAGATCTGTAACCAGAGACCACTGCAAGTCGAAAGTCCGCATGTACAAGGCAGATCTGTAACCGGAGACCACTGCACATAGCAGGAATTAGTTGCACAAAGGTGACGGAAGTAACCAGATCTAGAGTCTCAAGCAATGACATTTGAGCAGCTTTCCACAAACGTACAATGAGATAAGAATGAGCTAAACATTTAGACAGTATAAAAATCTCTGCAAATTGCAGGAACAGTGGTGAGAGAGTTGTTTAGATTATGGAGTTTGGGAGAGAGAAGTTGAAGAGAAGAGAGAGGTGGTCGGAAGAGAAACAGAGATGGTCGGAGTTCCGATCTCATGCCTTACGGAAAAGCAAATCTAAAGTTGAGGAAGAAGAAAATTTGAATCCTCGATTCAGGTCTCAGTTTCTTTTTTTGTTTTTTGGTTACCCAAAATGAAAAAGTGTATTGTACTTAAGCAACAAATAAACCTTGTAACGATGGGTAGAAATCAACGGCCACGGTACCGTCATCACCGTTACATCTAGCTGAAAAAGGTATACGAAAAGGGACAAAAATCAAGTTAAGATGATCAGATAGTAGCTATTTTCCAAAAGTTGAACGAGATGATTATATCTTTATTTATACCCTGGCATAGAGATCACTAGCTAGAAGTAGAACTATGAGAAAAAAAAAAAACACA
This sequence comes from Camelina hispida, assembly GCA_023657505.1. Lineage (NCBI taxonomy): Eukaryota > Viridiplantae > Streptophyta > Magnoliopsida > Brassicales > Brassicaceae > Camelina > Camelina hispida. The sequence continues at coordinate 34,520,224 of CP094634.1, read as the reverse complement.
AAAAAAATTCTAAAGCGAGAGACACGCACCTGGATATTTCTTGCAGTATATATCCCACATGCTTGGACCTCGACAACCTTCATCTACCGCACCTTCAACCTAATGCAAAAAAATTATATTTATCGATGACTTTTTCCAAAACCTAAAAAGGTTCCAGTTAATAAGTCTGTTTTATTTCAATCCACCATAACATTTTACGTTCGTATTCCAGGGTACATAAACAAGCAATCTTCCATAACTTTTTTTTCTTTTCTAGTAACTATACCATAGTTGAAATATAGAATTTTAAAATTTAAAAATATATATTATAGGCGTAATTAATCAAATTAAACTTATTGTATGCGTGTATAAATATATTTATGAACCTGGTATGCTGAGGTGGCGGTGCCAAAGAGAAAGCCTTTAGGAAAATTTTTTTGACTAAGAGTGTCGGTTTTTGGGCACACGGGGCCATCTGCTGTGGCTGGAGAGCCGTCGAGGGTTAAGATCAGAAGCAGTCCCACGAGAGGAAATTTTGGCAACCCCATTTTATTCTAGGTTGTTTTTGCAAGCTCAAAGGAAAAATATTAGTGAGGAAGCACAGGCACTGCTCTTTAAATAGTAGTACCCCAACTCAATGTGATCATTACTAAGGAAATTAGAAATACCGAATACAAACAGAAATGTGAACGGTCTCTTATTATTATTTTAATGACCATGCTAGTCAGTTAATTTATTCATTGAAGATTTCTAAAGATATAGGGAAAATTCCCAAAAAAAACACCAACTATTTAATATTTGCCAGAAAAAAACATGAATTTTTTCCGTTGTCAGAAAAACACGCAGACTATTTTTTAGTTGATAAAAAATACATGAACTATTATTTTTTCTAGTTTCTTCTCGTCTCCGTTACGACCGTTAACGGTATTGTGACGGCGTTACTATTTTTTTAAAAAATTCCAGAAAAAACACTAACTATTTATTTGTTGCCAGAAAAATACATGAACTTTTTTTTCTTTGCCCGAAAAATACATAATTTTTCATTTCTTACTTTTCCATTAACAATGTTAGAGATCATAACTCATAACTTTCTCTGCTCTCTTGAACTTCATACTAGTTTTATTACTATTTAGGATAACTAAATTCAAGAACAAAAATACACAATTAGATTAATCGATTTCCAAATTTATCAATTAGTATTGTTTTTGCATAAATAAATGGTGAATCTGGTTAGCTTACAAGAGTTGATGTCCCACAAAATGGCTATAATCTACGATCTCTATCAAGTTTGCGTACACCAGCCCATTTGATGATTTACACTGGCTATAAGCATCATAAAAGGTACTAAACTAAAGAGATGCATATTTTTTGAAATGTATACAAAGGTCTACAAAGTGGAGATCTCATAAAATTATAGAGAAATGTTGATGAAGTTTCAAAATTTGTAAAGTTAGTATAAATCCAAAAACAACACTAATTGAGGAATTTAGAAATCGATTAATCTAATTGTGTATTTTTGTTCTTATTTTAGTTATCCTAAATAGTAGTGAAAAATTGAATGAAGTTCAACAGAGCAGAGAAAGTTATGAGTTATGATCTCTAACATTGTTAATGGAAACATAAGAAATAAAAAAATATGTATTTTTTGGCAAAGAAAAAAAAATTCATGTATTTTTCTGGCAACAAATAAAGAGTTTGTGTTTTTTTTTCTGGATTTTTTTTTTCAAAAATAGTAACGCTGTCACAATACTGTTAACGGTCGTAACGGAAACGAAGAGAAACTGGAAAAAATAATAGTTCGTGTATTTTTTATCAACTAAAAAATAGTTTGCGTATTTTTCTGACAATAAAAAAAGTTCATATTTTTTTTCTGGCAAATATTAAATAGTTGATGTTTTTTTTGGGAATTTTCCCTAAAGATATATTGATATAATTATATATATATATATATATTATACAAGAAAAATTGAGGCAACAAAAATCAATTAAAAAAAAGATGACTGTAAATCTGAGTAATGTCTATATTATAATAATATTATATATCAAGTGCAAGATAGACTGGTACTAGTGGCGTTTAAAATGATATGTACTATAAATTCAATAAAAAGAGATAAATTCAAATAGAAGTAAGGAAAATTCGTTTTGCTTTATTTTATATATAACTGTTCAGAGAATAATTACAATCTAACACCAATACCCTTAATAGAGCAATGACAAATAAATGATCTACATTCACCAATAACCCGTTTTCTTCTCAAACAATGATGTGCACATTCTTGGCAGAAACCAATTATGTTTTTAGCAGCCGAAACACCAATATGTTCATCTGATGGAAGTTCATCTATTTTAAAATTAATTTGAGGACTTGCTGCTGAATACAAAAAATCAGCTTTTCCTTCCAAATACGTTTTTGCCTTGATATTTGACACACCTATATTATTTAAAAAGAAAAAAATTGTGTTATAAAATTAGTATTTCACAAGAATTAAATAAATTTATATAGTATCGTCGTTAACAAAGATTAAACTTACATGATAAAACAATAACTAGAAGAGTTGAAAACAAGACACTTTTCTTCATTTTATGTAATAGAGTTCTAAAAGAAAGATTTTTGAATTATTTCTTTTGCCAATATTTTGAAATTTTGTTGTGTAGTTCTTAAAAGTAGATAATACCATATTTATACCGATTTTACTTACGTTACATCTGAGTTAATATGTTAATTAACGTTTTGTCATAAATGAAGGTTAAAGAGAGTATTCAAATTAAATTATAGTTTTGTTTGAACTTATTCGTAGAGATGCGTTTATTATAAATGTTAATTATCTCATATCTTTTAAGTGAAAGTTTTATTAAAATTAAATTGCAAATTTGTTATGGAAAATATAGCACGGTAAATAAGAATGCAACTATTATAAGATAACAAAAAGTGGTTGTTCTTAAAAAATTTATGATATTTTTTTGGAAAAAACTAGATTAACCTAAATTAAGAGATTGATAACTAAATTAACTTGTAAAATGTGAGGGTTAGTTGGTTGATTTTTTTTTTATCCAAAATACCCTTTCTGCTTTGATAGAAAATAAGAAAGTCGTATTTACCCTCCTAATATTTTTTATTAAATCAAATTATTTTCAAAAGTCTGTTGGACTAGTTGTGACAGATTTGTTTGTATATCTCATACTTGTTTTTACATAAGAGATTTATTTTTGCATGGCAGATTTTGCATGACAATGAGACAATCCGATTTAAAAAAAAATATATATTAATCAAACACCCATAATACTTAATTAAACCAACTCACAAACCAACCAATAATAAACCAACGATATCCAACTCCAATTAACAATATAAACCAATCATCAATATGTACATCAGAAACATATAACATAACCATGAATCTAACAGATTTATATCCAATATTCCAACAACACAAACATTAGGCCTGGACACTTGAGTAACCCGTTCCGGTTCGGGTAAATGAGTTTAGAATAATAGAATCCACTGGATATTTATTTGATATAGGGATTCTGTTCGGTTAGGGTACTATCAAGTTCGGATCGGTTTAGATTACAAATTTAAAAACCTGACTAGTACCCGAACTACCGGGTCCATGGAAAAAAATCTTTAAAATGAATTAAATTTAAATAAATTTAGCTAAATTTTGACTTATTTAACAAATAATTTTAGATAGTTTTGACTTATTTAACAACTAATTTTAGATAGTTTGATTATTTGTATGTTAAAAACAAATAACAAATCTTGTTGTAAAATCACAAATCTTGTTGCGAACTCGGTAGTTCGGGAACCACCACTTCTTTGTGGTGTGAGAAATACGAAGTGTAGTAATTGATTCCGACAAAATCAGTTGAGTTTTTCAATTTTATTTTCTGTTCATCGGTAAATTTAGGTAACCTATGTCCAACAGTATCTTTCTTTTTCTGTGGATAATCTCCGAATGTCGTTGTATCCAAATGCCTAGAAAAAATAATAACAAATTGAACATTTGAAATTCTTTTTATTTTTTTTTGTTAAAAAGAACATTTAAAATTCTGACTACAAGAAACAACAAAGAGAGCCATTTATTACCATCCCATAGTAAAGTCAAGGAACCATTCAACGGAAGCAGCATTTTGTGCGTCGGTAAGATCATGTGCCTTGAACCAACCCAGACTATGGGCGATATAAGGAATATGTGAATGAAGGTATATTGATAATGAGAATGTTTACACATATTTATACAGAGAGATTAGGTAAAACCTAAAGCTGATTAATTACATTAAGACCCTTATACATATCTACTTCTATACACCCCCGGAAGATGGTGGAACTCTTGTGACACCAATCTTGGAACAAGCAGTGAGAAATTGTTGTGGAGGAAGAAGCTTTGTTAAAGCATCAGCAAGCTGGTCTTTTGTCGAGACATGAAGAACACGGAGCATGCCATTTTGAATGTGGTCTCGTGTAAAGTGATAATCAAGTGCAATATGCTTCATCCTAGAGTAACGGGATTAGCACAAAGGTAAGTGACGCCAATGTTGTCGGAGTGCGAAGCGTAACACCAAGTTCGGTGAGTAGAGAGCAAAGCCACCGGAGCTCAGAAGCGGTGTTGGCAACAGCCCGATATTCCGCCTCTGTTGATGAGCGAGTAACACCTCGTTGCTTCTTAGAGCTCCATGAGATAGGATTGTGACCAAGGTATATCACATAAGCATTAGTGGAGACATAGTCATCGACATCACCAGCCCAATCAGCATCCGAAAAAGCATTGAGAGCCATAGGAGATGGTGCACGAAGAAAAATACCATGAGTTTGCGTTCCGACAAGATACCGAAGGACCCGTTTAGCGGCTTGCCAGTGATCGGTGGTCGGCGCATGCATAAACTGGGAGAGACGGTTGACTGGGTAGGAGATATCAGGTCATGTAAAGGAGAGATATTGGTGATCCAACGGACCGATATTGAGTTGGATCACCAAGGATGGTACGGCCATGTTTAGTGAGTTTGGGAGAGGTTGTGGTTGGGGTGGCGACCGTTTTTGCATTGTGCATGTTGTTCTTCGCTAAAAGGTCAACAATATACTTGCGTTGCATCAAATGAAGGCCTGCTTTGGTTCTCGTAGCTTCAATGCCCAGAAAATATGTGAGATTAGTGGGATCTTTGATGGAGAAGCGATCAGCGAAGGAAGCAAGCGTTTGAGCAACAAGAACGGAGTTACTACCAGTGACGAGAATATCATCAACATACACAAGCACATACACAAACGAAGACCCACACTTCTTAACAAACAACGACGTATCGGCATGAGAATTAGTGAAACCAGTTTGAAGAAGATGAGTCTTGAGAGACAAGTACCAGGCACGCGGAGCCTGTTTTAGACCATAGATAGGCTTACGGAGACGACAAACGTAATCCGGCTTGTCAGGATAAAAAAAAACCCTCTGGTTGAGCCATATAAACCTCCTCCGTGATGTCACCTTGTAAGAAGGCATTATTAACATCTAGTTGTGTTATTTGCCAAGAATGTGCAACCGCAATATCCAAAACCAAACGGATCGTTGTTGACTTGATCACAGGACTGAACGTCTCAGCATAATCTATCCCTTGGCGCTGATGGAAACCTTTCGCAACTAGGCAAGACTTGTAGCGGTTAAGCGCACCATTAGGATGATACTTGGTGGTGAAACCCATCGATTGCCGATGATATTCTGAGACGGGTGTAGAGGAACCAAGTCCCATGAATGATTATCCATTTGATCATTGTACTCATGGGACATAGAGGGGCGCCACCGTTCATCTTTGAGAGCTTGAGCAGCTGTACGGGGCTCGCGTGACGGATTGGGACCTGCAGCAAGAAGATACAATTTTTGTTTCAGTTTGGAGATATTGTTTTTGACTCGTGTTTTCATTTTGTGGACATTTTGTGTTGGATCAGTCGGGTTAGGATTTTGTGGTCGTTGGGGTTGAGATGCAACGGGATTTTGTGAGCGAGGAAGCTCAGGAGGGGCGGAGGTTAAAGACAATGGATGAGGCTGAACCGTAGGTCGCGGTTCATTCTGTTTTCGAGTAGTGGGCTCATTAGACACATTATGTGGGTGAGCCGGGTTGGTAGACCCATTTTGAGGAGCAGTGGGCTCAGTCAAGGGAAGAGAAGGAAAAGAATGAGGTGAAGAGTTCAGTGGGCTTACCTGAGGCTGCGGCGGAGTTAGACCCAATGGAGACGGAGGTCGTTGGTGAAGGGCTCAGTACGGGGTTCCACTAGACGCTGATGACGATAACGGAAGAGCAGGAACGATGGATACCAGAGGTTGCATGTCAACTGATGAAGAACCCTCAGGAGCTACGGTTATTTTCCCATGATTAGCAAACAGAAAACAAGTCTCATCAAACTGGACATGTCGCAAAGTGTAATGCGACTAGTAGGAGGATGAAGACAGAAATATGCACTCTGGGTAAGTGAGTAAACGAGAAACACACAGCGCTGAGACCTATTTTGAAGCTTGTGAGAGGTATACGGTCGTAGCCACGGATAACAAAAACGACCAAAGATCTTTAGTTTGGCCATATTTGGTGTAGTCTTGAACAACATAGAGAATGGGGACTGCTGGTCAAGTACAGACGTGAGTATCCGATTGATCAGATAGACAGCAGTGGTGAAAGCATAAGGCCAATAGGTGAGCGGAACCGAATCTTGCGAGAGCAACATGAGACCAGTCTCTATGACATGTCGATGCTTGCGTTCGGCCATACCATTATGTTCTGGCGTATGTGGTGGAGATGTAAAATGAGAGATACCATGACTTGCAAGAAATTCACGCAACGCAATGAACTCACCCCCGTTGTCCGTGAACAAAGTACCAATCTTATGATTAAACCGATTTTCAACAAGGTACGTAAACATTACAAAAACCTCTTTTACATCCGATTTGCGTTTGAGGGGGTAAAGCCAAGTATAGCGGGTGAAATGATCAACAATTAAAAAAATAGTATTTGTAGTTGTCATGGGATAAAACAGGTGACGTCCAAACATCGGAATATAGATACTCAAGAGGTCGAGAAGAGCAAATGGTGTTTTGTGAAAATGGGAGTTTATGACTTTTATTAAGACAACAATCCGAACAAGACAATTGTTTGTGAGAAGAAACCAAAACGGGAAGAGAAAAAGCAGAAAGCATTGTGTTTAAAATTGAAATCGACGGATGACCCAAACGAGAGTGCCAGACAGGGAGAGAAGCACGTGAAGTGGTAGAGGTTGATAAGGCCAAGACTTGTTTTGGTGAGACTGGCCATTCATATAGTTCCCCTCTAGTTCTGCCTTGTAGAAGTGGAACCCGCGTACTGAGATCTTTCACCTGAAATGCAGTAGGAAAGAATTCCACAGATACTTGATTAGTGTTGCACAAACGATAGACAGAAATTAAATTTCTGTGTATATCGGGAACACATAAGACGTCATTTAAACGAAGGTTGCGTAAGTTAGAAGGGAGAAATGTGAAACCAGTATGATAGATCGTAATTGGTGAACCATTCGCAACAACGACATCATCACCACCAGTGTACGGTTCATGAACAGAAAGGTTAGCCAAGTCAGAGGTCATGTGGTGTGTTGCACCACTGTCGAGAAGCCACGGATTTGGATCGTAAGAAGTCCCCATAGAAACATTGGCACGAGGTTGCCAAGGACTAAAGAGACTGCTCGTAGGCGGGAAAGTTGGTGTACCGCGCGACTGCAACTGTAGACACCACCGAGCACTATGACCTTGCACATGACAGATCTGACACCGGCCTTTATACCCGCGAGTGTCAGAGGAAGAGGACGAGGAAGAGCCACCATATGAAGGATTGGATTGCCTCCGGTTGTTATTGTTGTTATTGTTGTTGTTGTTGTTGTTGTTGTGTCGATAGTTGTTGTTGGTGTTGTAGTTGTTGCAAGAGCGGTGAGCAGCAACATTGGCAGTGACCGGAAACACGGGTGCAGCAGCCTTGGAGAGAAGCTTGGCCTCTTGATTGAGAAGACGTTCATGGACGTACATTATAGTTGGAGGTGTGTCATGACTCTCGATCTGGTCAACAATAAAACGATACTCATCAGGAAGACCGTCGAGGATGTGTTCAATTTGAGTTTCATGCTCCAGGGGGTTGTCAAGACTTGCAAGAGTATCAAAACGAGTCGTCAAGCCCTGCATGTACTCATCGATGGTATGAGTACCTTTCTTCCAGAGTTTCAGTTGATCACGCAGGATACGACAGTGAGCACGACTAGGTTTAGCATACGTGTCAGCCAAGGTACGCTAGATCTCGGCAGCACTGGTGGTCTGGGAGAGATTTGATTGAATCGTGGGAGAGATAGAGCCGAGAATAGCACTGTAAAGAAGCTTGTCTTGTCTCTGCCATTTAACGAAGGCTGGGTTGGGAGAGACAACAGCATTGGTGGTGATTGTAGCGGTGGAGATCTCACCAGATCCGTCAATATGACCAACAAGGCCATGTCCATCAACAAGAGCATGAACCTGCAATTTTCACATGATGTAATTGAGTTGCATAAGTTTCGTAATGTTGGCCATATTGAGGTTAATAAGAGGTGTGGTGTTTGGGGACCCAACCACACCAAATTCAGTGCGCTATTGACTATTTATGGTGTGGTTGCCATTGCAAAGAGACGTGAGAACGAAGAAGAGAGGCGGCGAAGATTTTTTTTTTTTTTTTGTTACTAGGTCAAGGAGCGTTCTACTATGATACCATATAAAGAATATGTGAATGAAGGTATATTGATAATGAGAATGTTTACATATATTTATACAGAGAGATTAGGTAAAACCTAAAGCTGATTAATTACATTAAGACCCTTATACATATCTACTCCTATAGGCTATACCAATCTTCCCACCTTTACACTGTAATTCACAAACAAAAACCAAATTGTACGTTGAACATACAGCCGGCTCAGTAATACTTAAACACATGGGTGAATTTGCTAAAGGAACATCTATTTATTTAGATACATGAGGAAATAAAAGAGAACATTAATACACCTTCGCATACTTAAACTATGTACAACACATATGTATATACCTTTTTGCATTGTCTGAAAACTTGAACGGCTTCTGAGTGAGACAAAAGCAAGTTGTGGCTGACGAGGTAAGCTTCATATCCAGACCGTCCGTCCTGGCAAATTTTGTTGATATATTTAGAGCATCGTCCAGGAGCTTTTTTTGCCTATGTCATAACCAGCACGGCTAAACACACCCATGGTTCGTTGAAAGTGATCCAATGCTTAACTTTTCCACCTTATTCGTGAAAGGACCGACCTTTTTTTTTAATAATAAATAATAATTATAATATAATAAAATAAACTACAACTAGTGGTTCCAAACCCACTAGCCACCTAACCACAATCACAACCAACAGCGGAATAACAATACCATTAAATATCCAATAATAACCAATATTATAACATAATCCATATCCAATAACCAATCATAACCAATCATCAGAAAACATGAAACCAGCAACCTAGCAATGTTTCTAATGACCCAACTCTAGCAACCTAGCAATGCCAGACAACATCAAACCGAGTCCCTAGAACATCTTCCTCTTCATTGCCTTGATTCCACGATCACACTTTACCTTTATATGCACCACAAACACATATTGTAATGCATGAGTATTTTATAAACACTCAGTAAGGCAATCCTCCCATCTACTGGGCTATACACACAAGCAATAAAGTATCTCTAACCATCATACAACAATCAACAAACAACAAATGACAAACCAGGATTCTACAACGACCGACACCAACATGCATCGACCGACACCACATGGGGATGCATCGACCGACACAAAAGCTGCATCGACCGATGCAAGTTACACTTGCATCGACCGACACCCAATCTGCATCGACCGACGCATGCTCGACATAACACGAAAACCCTAGAGTTTTACGCGCCGTCCTCGCACTTGCATCGACCGACGCAAGATATGCATCAACCAATGCAATGCCGAGCATCATGTTTTCCCCGAAGCTTCTCGCCAGATCTTCATTCCTACAATCACAAAACTCGATCCCAAGCCACAAGAAAGCTTCCTAACGTCCAAAGCAACGATCTAACAAGTCTAACATCACACAACAAGCAGATTAAAGAGTTCTCTAGCTTAGATAAGTCATGGTCCTGCACTTACCTTTGCCAAAACGAATCTGAACCTAAACACAAGAAAAAAACGCTTCTAGGAAGCTCCTACAACGATCCCAGCTACAAATCTCTACAGGAACAGCCTCAAATCTCCAGAAATCACCAAGAACACCAAGAACACTTCTCTTTCTCTTTCATTTCACTCAAAAGCGGCTAAACACGCCTAATGAGACAAAACACGAGCTTAAGGGTTTTCCTTTACCCAAAACGCAGCGTTTGTCTTAAGCCAAAACGAACGAAATTGAGTCAGCATCGACCGACGCTCTTGCTGCATCGATCGATGCACATCCCAAACCGGGATTTCGGTTCACGGATGTTACAATTCTCCTCCACAAATCTAGATTCGTCCTCGAATCTCGAACAATCATCAGCCAAGGAATCCCGTGCAACCTCTCCATGGCCCGCACTCCTTTGACCGATCTACAAAAGGTCACCTCTAGGCGATAAACTCACGCTCCAGGCATTATTTGCTCTTGACTTTTTGGACTTCCTTTACTCATAGGCCTAAACCTTGAGATTTCATTGGCTCCTCATCAGACCTAAGTCTGCATGCCAATGTTGGCTCCTCATCGGGCCTAAACCCGCATGCCATAATATATATAAGGAAAAACCCAAAACTCGTCTCTCGGGTTCCCACCCTACAGCGCGCCCCTGGATCGTCATCCGAAGTCGACATACCAACCATATTCCCAAGCCACAAAGTCTCTGAATATGGCTGTACTAGGAGAATTGATGTTCATATATTTTACCATCTTTTCCCTTAGTTTATTCACATCTTTTGCATCTTTTGTTAGCCATTTTCACCATTATTGTGTAGCTTCAGGACTATGCATTAGAGTTTAGTTGCATTGCATTTGCATCTTTTCATGCATAAACAGGTGATTTTGGAGCATAAGGAGCATGGAAGCAATGCTGAGGACAAGTGAAGCAATCATGAAGGGAAAGCAAGGGAGTTAAGGCTGAAGAACCAATGGTTGGAGTCCAGCTCGACCAAGCACTCGACCGTGTGGGAGATGGACTCGACCGAGTGGAGAATGCACGAGAAAAGCCAGCTCGACCTGCCACTCGACCGAGCACAGGTCGAGTTGACCGAGCCGTTGACTACTTTGACTTTTTCCATTTTTAGGGCTTCCACTCCCCTTCCTATATAAAGCCTTGTACCTGCAGCCACCAAAGGAGTCCAGCTTTTTAGATATTCCCTAAACCTAGTTTTTACCTTTTTTAGCTTTATTCCTTTTGTATTTTTATTAGATCTTGTACTTTCTTAAGAAAGAAGACTAGGTTCTTATATTTTGTTGGTTCTATAACTTTCAAGATATTGAGAATTTGAGTTTGATCCTTTCATCAATATTAAAGATCTCTGTTTTATCTTTCTAATAATGCAAGTTTCAATAATTTCTGGGTTTTTGACTTGTTTAATCATGTATTGTTGTGAGTAGTCTTCCTAGGATCTTGAGGATGGTTAGGATGGACTGATCTCGTGGTTTGGTCAAGCTTGATTGTTGTAGATCTCTTCTAGGGTAGATGATCTTAGTGCTGATTCTATATCTGAGAGGGTAGAGTCTGATTTCAAGCTTCTTAGCATCACACCAATGTTTAGGAAGCATAGATAAGGCTAGATCTAGAGCTTACCATTAGGCTTGCTAAGAGATTAGAGGTCTTGTTTGGTTTGAGATGTATTGCTTAATGCCTGCTTGTGTAGATTCTTTATTGTGTGAGAACAAGTCTAGAAGATGCATAGGTTTTATTGTTTCTTGACCATGAGAGTGGGAGAAACTTGTCTTAGATTCATATGTCTAGAGATTAGCTCATAGCTTGCTTGAGATTTGTTGACCAAGTTAGATAGCCACAATGATCAGTTCATCCCATGAATCCATCCTCAGGACCTTCTTTGTTTATTGATTTTAAAAGTCTTAATCATGTTGCTTGCTTGTTGTTTGATTTGGTTTAGCATTACTCTGTTTTTATTGCATTGCTCTGTTTTCCCGGATTTGTCTAGCTCGACCACCCACTCGACCCACACTCCGTCGAGTGCTGCTCGAGTTCATCCCCAGAACTTATGTTTCATGATTTGTGATTGTCCTGTTTCATTCCTGTTTCATTCTAGTTGCATTCACTTAGTGTCCTTTTCATTACTTGCCTTGCATTAGTTCATTAGTAGTAGTTTCTATTTCTGTTATTGCATCATTACTGTTATAATCACCCTGTTTCATTTGCATTTAGTTCTTAGTTCTTGTAAGTTTACTTTCTGCTTTTATATTTTCATTTTAGGATTGTTAGTGACAAACAATATTTACACTTGGCTTGACTTAGATTGATATTCACATCTTAATTGTTCACAGACACTCATTTAGGATTGACACCTCTTATACTGCAACTGCATAAGGGGAATTGAAACACCCATCCAATCCATATCTCATCATTGCAAACATTAATCTTCCACCAACACAAAAATATTCTTGTTTCAATTTGGCGCCGTTGCCCATTTGAGTGTGTTTTTGTGACATTTAGGATTCATATTAGTCTAAGATTAAGTTCTTTTATACACTTGTGAGGTTGCTGTACTTGAATACTCTGTCTCTGGGTTGAAGTTCCATTTCAGGTACCACTCGACCAGTCACTCGACCACCACTCGACCGAGTCGTGATCGAGCACCTGTTCGAGCCAGACACCGGATCTCTATAACCCTCATTTTCCAGTCGACCTAACCTCCTACTTGAGCCTGTGCTCAATCGCTTGCCTGGCAAAAATCGTTTGAGTTTGTTGATGCACACAAGGTCTAAAGGAAAGGACCATCTTATTAAGCATTTTGACAACATCAACAAGTTGACCAAGAGTTTGGGAGCTAAGCAAAGGAGAGTTGTTCAGCAACAACAAGAGGTTATAGTAGCTATGGATCAGCAGGATCAGGTTCAGAGAACAAGGAACATAGGTGCTGGAGATGCACCTAAGACACACAACCAAAGAGATGGCATTGTGCCACCAACTGTTGCCAACAACAACTTTGAGATCAAGAGTGGATTGATCTCAATGATTCAAGCAAATAAGTTTCATGGATTGCCTATGGAGGATCCACTAGATCATCTTGATGAGTTTGACAGAATCTGTGGTCTTACCAAGATCAATGGAGTAAGTGAAGATGGTTTCAAGCTGAGGTTGTTCTCTTTCTCACTTGGGGACAAGGCTCATTTATGGGAAAAGACTCTCCCTACTGGTGCAATTACTACTTGGGATGCCTGTAAGAAGGCTTTCTTGGCCAAGTTTTTCTCCAATGCTAGGACAGCAAGGCTGAGGAATGAGATCTCTGGATTTGCTCAAAGGAGTAATGAAAGCTTTTATGAAGCTTGGGAGAGATTCAAGGGATACCAAACTCAATGTCCTCATCATGGTTTCAGTGTGGAGTCTTTGTTGAGCATATTATATAGAGGAGTGCTTCCCAAATTCAGAATGGTGAATGAAAAGCTTGATAGGATCTTGCTCAGTCAGCAAAAGTCTATTCACTTTGTTAGTGAAGAGGAGCTTCCAGCTCAAGAGGGGGAGAATGAGTTTGCTGAGTTATGCTATATGCAGAACCAAGGAGGCTTCAAGGGTTATAACCAAGGAGGGTTTAGGAACAATAATTTGTCCTATAGGAGCACAAATGTGGCCAACCCACAAGATCAAGTCTACCCTCCTCAACAGTCTCAACAGCCTCAACAGCCTCAACAGCACCAAACATATGTCCCCAAACAACAGCAACAGGTGTTCCAGCCACAGTTGTGTCCCCCACCAGGGTTTCAGACTAACCAAGGCCAGGAACAAGACCTTAGAGCCATGGTGCAACAGCTGTTGATTGGTCAAACACAAGGGAAGATTGAGGAAGCCAAACAGTTTGCTGAGTTGAATCAAAGGCTCACATCCCAGTATAATGACCTGAACATGAAGTTTGAGGGTCTTAATTCCAGAGTTAAGTATATGGAGAGTAACATAGCCTCTTCTTCAGCTCCAAAACCCAACCAACTCCCTGGAAAAGCTGTCCAAAATCCAAGGGAGTTCACAGCCAAAGCCATTCAAGTTCATGAGGAAGAAGCCACTGAGGACAGTGCAGTTCAAGTTTGGGAGAATTCATTAGTTACTGAAGCCCCAAGTGATGTTTGTGCAAGTAAATTGGAACTCTCACCTGAGCTCGACCAGGTACTCGAGCATACACTCGATCGAGTGTCTGATCGAGTGGTCGATCGAGCTGGACAGTCCGAGGCTGACAAACCTGCCAAGTATATTCCTCCTGCCTACAAGACTCCACTAACTTTTCCTGGGCGTGTCAAAGCACAGAAGATTAAAGAAATAAGGGAGATCATTGAGAAAAAGGCAATGTTGGCTAAGCAACAAGAGGAAGAAAGGGTTTTGAATGAAGAAGCTGTGGTTGAGAAGAAGGAAGAAGTATTGGCTATACAAGAGATCACCATTGCGTACCAAGAAGAAGAGAGAGGACCTGCCTTGGAACAGTATGAACCATATCCTCTCTACAAAATTTTTTTGCTTGATTTGTCTAAGAAGAAGGCTGAAGCTCAAGATGAGAAGGATCTTGAGAACCTTGGAGGAGTGATCATTCCAATAAAGCTCAGTGATCCAGGACCTTTCTATCTACCCTGCACAATCAGTTACCTTCACTACAATCAATGCCTTTGTGATTTGGGAGCTTCAATAAGTGTCATGCCATATTCCATAGCTCAAAAGCTTGGAAGAACTGATTTCAAATCCACTAATCTCCATGTTTGCCTAGCTGATGGGTCAAACAAAGAAGTGGTTGGGAGGTTGGAGAATGTCCCAATCAAGATAGGAAGAGCAAGGATCCATACTGACTTTGTGGTGATAGAGATGGACAAGGAGCCTGAAAATCCAATCTTACTAGGGAGGCCATTCTTAGCCACTGTTGGAGCAGTTATTGATGTCAAGGAATGTCTTGTGACCTTGAACATTGCTGAAGATGTAGTTATGAAGTTCAATATCTACAATCCAACCAATCTCCCCACCATTGATTACCAGCCTTTTACTATCAAGGACAAAGGTGGTCAAGAAGGGTCAAAAAGCTGAGCTTCCACTTCAAGAGGATTCTGTGGAAAAGCTGAAGAGGTCAGTTCAAGAGTTGACTAGAATGGTTGAGGATCTTCAAGTAAAGCTGAACAAGAGGTCTTTGAGGAAAGCAAGACCAAGGCTCAAAATCAAGAAGAAGTATGGTTTGTGTGCTAAGGGTAAGGTGATCAAGGATCAACTTCACAGTGACCAAGAGGTTCCAGGGAGGATTTCATCACCTCCTTGGTATCTAGATCAAGTCTAAATAGGAAACCAAAGTCAAGCTTAGTGACTTTAAACAAGCTCACTAGGGAGGAAGTCCCTAAGGTATCCTTTGTAAATATTGCTTAATTTCTTAGTAGTTTTGATGTGTTTTCTTTTATGTTTTTGTTGGACAGGCTTTCTAGTAAGAATGTAGTTGGTTAATAAGAGATTTGGACTTGGGCAAGGAGGTTCGCAAGCCCACTCGACCAGGCCACGAGAGGCACTCGACCGAGCTGGGTAATGATTAAGGCCCATTTGATTTCCAAAGCTTCTAGAACGATCGAGTGGTGGGAGAAAAGGAAGCAAAATTTTGAAATTTCAAAATTGGTCAAGGAGCTCGACCACGTGCTGGTCGAGTGTGGGGTCGAGTGGCAGCCAAAAAGTGAGTCAAAGATTCCCATTTCAAATTTGAATGGTATGGATTCTCCACCCTTGTCTCCTTGTCCCCTTAGCTTCTTTATATACTCCTTGCACGAGATCATACCTCTCACACTTTCTCATTTGCTCAAAATATCTAAATTCAAGCTTTAAAATCTCTCTTAAGTTCATCTTTTTCTCAAAGCTTAGTTCTTTCTAGTTTTTGGGTCACTAACCTATTAACTTTAAGCTTTGAGTTCATTCTTCTCAGTTTTTGTTCAAAAATGTCTTCCAAGATCACTAAGAAGTCTAAGCAAGCAGCTGCAAGCTCTAAGGGTCGTCATGATGTTGATTTAAAATCAAGAGAGGATGCTGGAAGGTCCACTCGACGTCCCACTCGAGCATGCACTCGACCGAGTGGCCGTCCGAGTGACCGATCGAGCCAGCATGCGAGTTCAAGAAACCCAGCTGTTGAGGAGGATCCTGAGAGAACTGAATCAGAGGAAGAGAGGCAGACAACTCTCAGTGAGTTTATTAGGAGAGCAAGGGCCAAAGGGAAGAGGCCAGCTGTTGAAGTTGAGCAAGGGGAGAGTGAAAGTAAGAGTGAGGAAGAAGAAAGTGAGGAAGAAGAGCTGATGGATGATGGAGAAGCTGAGTCTTGTGGATTGTCAAAGAAGCAGCTTTATGATGCTTTCATGAGGATGGAGTTCTTGAGAACTAGATATCCACACAAGGAGACCATGGAGAAGCTTGCCATTGATGAGGATGTGGAGTGTCTCTTTGAGAAGAACAGCCTTACCAAGTTCATGGGGCTTTGTATGGAGGGCTATAGAGAGGAAAGCTGTGAGTTCCTAGCCACTGTCAAGCTGCACACATATGTGAGGAAGGATGCTGAAGTAGGAGCTGGTCACATCTCTTTCACAATCAAAGGGAAGAAGCATGAGCTCTCAATGAAGAAGTTGGCTGATGTGTTTGGTTTTGAGGTTGGGAGCAATAGGAGCTTGATGGTTCCAAGAAAAGAATCGTATGCTGTGTGGGAAACCATTGGGGACAACAAGCTTTACTCATCCTCCAACTCCAAGAGCTCAAGGATTAGGAGCCCGGTCTTGAGGTACTACCACAAGGCTCTTGCCAACACCTTCTTTGCTAGGAAGGAAACTGGAAACATCAATGAGGGAGAGCTAAAGATGATTGACTTGGCTCTCAATGGAGTTCTTCTTCAAGCAAGGAATGGAACCATCATCCTTGGTAGCACTGTGGAGATTGATCTTGCAATGGTGCTGATAGACCATATGATATATTTGAGAAGTTGGGTAGGCAAGCTTGAGAACAAGGGTTCAAGAGGAGCACTTACCATTGGAGGCATCATTACTCCAATTCTTCAAGCTGCTAACATCCCACTTAGAGGAGAAGGGGTCTCACCAAGATGGATTGACTCAAGCTACCTTACCTCCACTCTCATCCTAGCTAAGGAAATACATCAAGGGAACCACATCTTTAACTTTGAGCTGCCAACAGTTGGGAAGAAACAAGTGATCCTACCAAACAAGGAGCTAACTACCATTCAAGAAGGAGCCAATATTGACTTTTGGCCAGCTGATGAGTACTTGTTTGATGGAGTAGTTCAGCCTAGAGTTGAGGAAGCTGGGAATGCACAAGTGGCTGATGGAGAGGAGCAGTTCTACTTTGAGGACTATGAGCCCAATCCAAGGGATAGTAGAGGAGTGAGAGAGCATAGCAAGAGGTTGACATTGTTGCAAAGATGGAACAAGTGGCATGGGAAGAGGTTTGACAAGCTGAAGAAGAAGGTGACTAACATGGCTAAGTCCATCAAGGGACTAAAGAAGGAGATTGCTGAGCTGAAGAGTGGAAACTCATCTCCAAGCCATTCAAGCCCTTTGAGGAGAAGTAGCTCAACTAGAGCACTTTCAAGAGTTGCAAACCCTGTGGAACCAGCTAGGGCTTCAATGTATGAGCCAAATCAGAGGAAGAGGAGCTCAAGTACCCGAGAACAACAATTTTCGAGGCACTCGACCGGGTCACTCGAGCACCCACTCGACCGAGCACCCCCATTGCACTCGGTCGAGCACCAGCCAAGATCACCCTATGGCTTCCCACCTCCAGCTGTTTATCCAGGTTATCCAAGTTACCCTCCCTTCCCACCCCAATACTATATGGATCCAGCACTATACCAGCAGTACCAGCAGTACCAGACTCAAGATATGGAGACTCGCGGTCCAGCTCGACCCCCCCCCACTCGGACATGCACTCGACCGAGTCACGGTCGATTGGCATAGTCGAGCTGCCCCAAAGTCCATCTCCAAGCCACCAAGAGGACCCTAACTACTCATATGACAGCATGCAGATGGATGTGGACAACTTCTTCCACAATCCCTAAGGTACCACTATCAACTTACCATTGTTTATACCATTGCATTTGATGTTGTGTTTTGTTTTCTTTTAGTCTTGAATCCTCAAACAAATTTCTCTCACACAAGGGACTGTGTGATTTAAGTTTGGGGGAGGGTTTGAGATAGCATTTGATGTTGTGGTTTGTTTTCTTATTTCAAATTTTTATCATCATCATGTCAGCACTTGCATAATCATCTAAGGCATAGAAAAACCATAAAAATTTGAAAAATTTTTATAAAAAAAGAGTGTTCATGTAGTTTGCATTGCACATTAGGATCTTGTTTAGCATGTTTCATGTAGAATTGTATAATATTTGCATTAGGGATCTATGATGAGTTTTTCCTTGTTAGCTTGCTTAATTCACTAGACTAGGATCAATGCCCAAGTTAATAGTACTTTGATGCTAGTTGAATAGTTAGAAGCATAAGATTGAACCAAGCCTTGAATTCCTGCATTGCATTTGGTCTAAATTGAAGCATGTTGTGATTTGATTCCATTTCCTATTTATAAGAACCTAATATTGACTTTTAATTATCAATGTGTGCATTGCTTTAAACTCATGGATACCATATACATATTTGGATCATCTTTCTCTTTTTTACCACTCTTGTTGATCCAAGTAGTTGATTTCACTTTTAAATCAGTTTCCCTACCCCTAACCAAACCTTCTTTCAAGCCTTGTTTATACTTGTGTGTGTGAGGCCTATTTTTAGGATTGAGCTTGGTAGAAAGTGTTAGGTTTGAACTGACAAAAGTAAAGCCTTGTGTAGTTCTAGTTTGCAATTTTCAAACTAGATAGGACTAGGTGGTTCACTTGTTGGGTTTGGGACTTGGTTGTTTAGAAAAGGAAAAGAAAAGGAAAGAGGAAAAAGAGAAAGAAAAGGGTAGAGTCTTTAGGAGAGGAATGTGTTTAAGTAAAAGCTAAAGTCTAAGTGAAAGGATGGGAAGTAAAAAAATGTTATCTAAGATGGTTCTAGTTAAAAGAAAAAGAAAAGAAAGCAAAGAGCAGTTTAGCAAAAAGCTTGTATGTCTTAAGAATAAGAAGAAAAGAGAACATAGCAATCAATAAGAATCCCCCATTCCACTAGAAAGATCAAATAAGAAACCTCTCCTAAGACTTGAAAACCAAAAAGAGAAAAGGGTGAAAGAGAAAAGAAGAAGTTAAAGGGTAGCACTAGGATCATTTGGGTTTAGATTGTTAGGATAAACACTTTGGGTACCTTTGGGTAGACAAGGTTTTGTTCTTGTATGTGTCTAAGTGTTCTTACCTTTAGCATTCTTCTAAAGCTCAATCCATTTCATGAGAGAACCTTGATATTGACAAGCCCCACTCTAAAAAGAGACCATCATTGTCTCAAAACCCTTGTTACCAAGCCAAATGAGTTTAAACATTGCATAGAATTGATTCGTGTTCTTGATTAATGAATGTTAAAAGAAATGGTTGATTTGAATGCATGTGGATAACTAAGGCTCAAATAAGTAAAGGTTGTGATGTGCTTGTCTAAAATTTTTAAGTACAGCTCTTCACCTTGCATCTTAGTACTAGTAACTTGGACATTGATTCTAGATGGTCTATTTGCAAGTTTTAGGAGCTGAGATCCAACTTTCAAACCTCATCTACCTTCTTATGTCTTGTTTATTTGCTTGAGGGCAAGCAAAGACTAAGTTCGGGGGTGTTGATGTTCATATATTTTACCATGTTTTCCCTTAGTTTATTCACATCTTTTGCATCTTTTGTTAGCCATTTTCACCATTATTGTGTAGCTTCAGAACTAATCATGCATTAGAGTTTAGTTGCATTGCATTTGCATCTTTTCATGCATAAACAGGTGATTTTGGAGCTTAAGGAGCATGGAAGCAATGCTGAGGAGAAGTGAAGCAATCATGAAGGGAAAACAAGGGAGTTAAGGCTGAAGAACCAAGGTCCGGAGTCCAGCTCGACCAAGCACTCAACCGTGTGGGAGATGGACTCGACCGAGTGGAGAATGCACGAGAAAAGCCAGCTCGACCTGCCACTCGACCGAGCACAGGTCGAGTTGACCGAGCCGTTGACTACTTTGACTTTTTCCATTTTTAGGGCTTCCACTCCCCTTCCTATATAAAGCCTTGTACCTGCAGCCACCAAAGGAGTCCAGCTTTTTAGATATTCCCTAAACCTAGTTTTTACCTTTTTTAGCTTTATTCCTTTTGCATTTTTATTAGATCTTGTACTTTCTTAAGAAAGAAGACTATATTCTTATATTTTGTTGGTTCTATAACTTTCAAGATATTGAGAATTTGAGTTTGATCCTTTCATCAATATTAAAGATCTCTGTTTTATCTTTCTAATAATGTACGTTTCAATAATTTCTGGGTTTTTGACTTGTTTAATCATGTATTGTTGTGAGTAGTCTTCCTAGGATCTTGAGGATGGTTAGGATGGACTGATCTTGTGGTTTGTGTGATTTGGTCAAGCTTGATTGTTGTAGATCTCTTCTAGGGTAGACGATCTTAGTGCTGATTCTATATCTGAGAGGGTAGAGTCTGATTTCAAGCTTCTTAGCATCACACCAATGTTTAGGAAGAATAGATAAGGCTAGATCTAGAGCTTACCATTAGGCTTGCTAAGAGATTAGAGGTCTTGTTTGGTTTGAGATGTATTGCTTAATGCCTGCTTGTGTAGATTCTTTACTGTGTGAGAACAAGTCTAGAAGATGCATAGGTTTGATTGTTTCTTGACCATGAGAGTGGGAGAAAATTGTTTAGATTCATATGTCTAGAGATTAGCTCATAGCTTGCTTGAGATTTGTTGACCAAGTTAGATAGCCACAATGATCAGTTCATCCCATGAATCCATCCTCAGGACCTTCTTTGTTTATTGATTTTAAAAGTCTTAATCATGTTGCTTGCTTGATGTTTGATTTGGTTTAGCATTACTCTATTTTTATTGCATTGCTCTATTTTCCCGGATTTGTCTAGCTCGACCACCCACTCGACCCACACTCGGTCGAGTGCTGCTCGAGTTCATCCCCAGAACTTGTGTTTCATGATTTGTGATTGTCCTGTTTCATTCTAGTTGCATTCCTATTGCATTCACTTAGTGTCCTGTTCATTACTTGCCTTGCATTAGTTCATTAGTAGTAGTTTATATTTCTGTTATTACATCATTACTGTTATAATCACCTATTTCATTTGCATTTAGTTCTTAGTTCTTGTAAGTTTACTTTCTGCTTTTATATTTTCATTTTAGGATTGTTAGTGACAAACAATCTTTACACTTGGCTTGACTTAGATTGATATTCACATCTTAATTGTTCACATACACTCATTTAGGATCGACACCTCTTATACTGCAACTGCATAAGGGGAATTGAAACACCCATCCAATCCATATCTCATCATTGCACACATTCATCTTCCACCACCACAAAAATATTCTTGTTTCAAGAATCTAAGTCCTCCAAGAGCCGCGAGCAAACAATTCTGAACACGTCTGACTCCTATCCCTATCCAGGTTTTCTTTCTCGTGGCTCGCGTAAAACATCTCAATGTCCTACCAACCACATATCCCCTCACTCGAATACCTCATGACCACACAAGGATCATATACATGCCACAAGGGCCGCCACAAAGGCCAAACAAAATATCCTAAAGAGGACCGCCACCAAGGCCAAACAAATGTCCTAAACAGGACCGCGACCAAGGCCAAACAAATGTCCTAAACAGGACCGCCACCAAGGCCAAACAAATGTCCTAAAAAAGACCGCCACCAAGGACACTCAAATGTCCTAAACAGGACAGTCACAAAGACCATCTGCCCCAAATGACCGCCTAAACAGACACTTTTGCTAAACAGCCCGCCACAAAGGTCACACAATTGGCTAAATAGCCCACCACAAAAGCCACACTATGGCTAAACCGCCTGCCACAAAGGCTGCACACGGCTAAACAGCCCGCCACAAAAGCCACACAATGTCTAAAAAGACCGCCACACACGGGCACACTGACTCGAAAGTCCGCCACTAAGGCCACACAAGCCCCTCCAAGGCTCCCCACCGCTAAAATGGACAAATTCTAACTCTCGTAAAACTTTCCATATTTAGCACCTTCCATTTTTGAAACTTTCCACTTTTGGAACTTCTATTTCAGGAAACTTTCCTCCAAAAACCCCGTCTCTTGGAAAATTTGTACCCCGGGCACCACCTCATCTTGTTACTGAGTCGCACAACCAACCACCCCAAGCAACCGAGTAACAAGAGAGATGAGCTGAAATACTTGATTCCCGCTCCAGCCACAGATTACAGATGGGACTAAGCTAGACAAGTTTAAGTCGCGGCTTGCTTCTCATACCACTTCTTAAACCTTTCCTTCATTTTCGCCTCAGGCTCCCAAGTCTGCTCCTCAACACCATCATAGTCCCGCAGGACTCTCATCAAAGGAATCTTCTTCTTCTGAAGTTCCTTGATCCTCTCGAGAACACTCACTGGCCTCGCCTCCAATGTCATGTTAGGCTGAAGATCCTCAGGAATCTTAGCCAACACCTGCTCTCCCTCACGGAGACACTTCCGCAACATAGAAATGTGGAACATCTTGTGGAACGCTCACATAACCTCAGGCAACTCCAGCCTATATGCTACCGGTCCCACCCGCTCAATCACTCTGAACGGACCCATGTACCTTGGACTCAACTTAGTCTCTGACAATGACCTGTTCGGACCCTGCAACATGGCCATCTTGAGATACACTCTGTCTCCTACCTGAAACTCAAGATCTCTCCTCCTCCTATCAACATAACTCCTCTGCCTATCCTGAGCCTCCTTCATGTTCAGCTTGAGAACCCGAATCTTCTCTGAGGTCTCCTGAACAAAACTAGCACCAAACATGCTCCTCTCCCCCACCTCAGTTCAGCATAAAGGTGTATAACATGGTCTCCCATACAAAGCCTCATAAGGAGCCATCTTAATACTCGCCTGATAACTGTTGTTGTAAGCAAACCCTACCAGGTTCAGGCGATCTGCCCAATGGCCACCCCAATCCAACACGCACATCCTCAGCAAATCTTCAAGCGTCTGGATCATCCTCTCAGACTATCCATCTGTCTAGGGATGATAAGTTGTACTCATATGCACCTTAGTGCCCATCTCTGCCTGAAATGCCTTCCAGAACATCGAAGTGAACTTATAATCCCTGTCGACACAATGCTGGCACCCCATGCAATCTGACTATCTCTCTCACATACTTCTTAGCCAAGACCGCTGATCCATCAGTCTTCTTAATGGCCAGAAAATATGCTGACTTAGTCAAGCGGTCCACAATGACCCAAATAGCATCAAACATCCTGGACACTGGCAAACCCACCACGAAATCCATAGTAATCATATACCACTTCCACTCAGGAATGGGTAAACTCTTCAGCAAACCGCCAAGAACCTGATGCTCAGCCTTCACTAGCTGACACACATCGCACCTCGAGACCCAACTAGCTAAATCCTTCTTAGTCCCGACCCAGTGATAATACCTCTTGAGATCACGGTACATCTTAGTCGCTCCTAGATGAATAGAAAACCTGCTCGCATGATCCTCTCTCAGGATCTCCTGCCTCAACTCCTCATCCTTGGGCACACAAACCCGACCGTGCACCAAGATAGTTCCATTATCTGAGACCTGATACTCTAAATCAACATCCTTAGAGGCATTCACCAGCCCCAAATCCTTCTCCTGAGCCAACCGCACCCTACTCAGAAGATCTGCTCTATCTACTGCTTCCAAACCCAACGGTTCCAGTGAAACAGCACACAAGCCCAAAGCACTGATCTCTCCTACAAGAGACTCCATCTCCTGCTCTTGAGCTAAAGCCACCCTCTTCCGACTCAGAGCATCTGCAACCGTGTTTGCCTTACTAGGGTGATAGGCTATCTCCAAATCATAATCCGCCACAAGTTCTATCCACCGCCTCTGTCTCAAATTCAGCTCACGCTGAGTGAATATATACTTCAGGCTCTTATGATCTGTAAACACCTGCACCTTTGCACCATAAAGATATAATCTCCAAATCTTCAGGGCAAAAACTACAGCAGCCATCTCCAAATCATGAGTAGGATAGTTGCCCTCGTGCTTCCGCAACTGCCGCGAAGCATAGGCAATCACCTTCCCATGCTGCAACAGTACACACCCCAAACCAACTCTAGATGCATCAGTATAAACCACATAGGATTCTCCCTGCTCAGGCAAAGCCAACACTGGCGTAGTAGTCAACATCTCATTAAGGCTTTCAAAGCTCTCCTCACACTCCTATGACCAAACAAAAGGAACATCATTCCCTGTCAACTTAGTCATAGGGCATGCTCTACTTGCAAAACCCTGCACAAACCTCCTGTAATAACCTGCCAACCCAAGGAAAAACAAAAAATCTGAACCTACTAAAAATTCACAAAGCGTAAGTACCATAAATTATACCTGTGATCGCTCCAGCACTTGTTCCACCAGTCTTCGCTGTCGTGTAGACCTGTGGCGCCTGCTTAATCCATGCCACCTGCTGTCCTCCAGGCTACACCTGCTGCACCGCTGCCACTGCTACCGGCTGCAACTTGGGACACATGGGCCTTATATGCCCTGCCTCCCTGCAATGATAGGCTGATAGCATACTCGAGGCCCTGCCGTCGGAGCACTCCTCTTGGGACAACTAGCAACCTTGTGATCCTTGCTCCCACAACTGAAGCAACTCGCACCACTCTGCATTTGCGTTGCCTCCCACCTCCTCTTGGTTCCATGTGCAGGCCTACCGCCCCTGCTAGAACCACCCTGCTGCTGAGCCTTACTAGGCTGAACTATTGGACCTACCGCCACTGACTGTGCTCGAATATCCTCCTCAATCTCTGCTGCAGTCTCAACCAGCACTGCGCGCGTAGCATAACTCCGCCCTCTACAGTGAACTCTCAAATCATCACGTCGAGCCTTCAAAAACCTCCTGATCTGAGCCTCCTCAGACTCCATAGCCCCACCCCCATAACATAGAAATCGACTGAACTCCAAGTCCAGCTCCCACACTGACCGCGTCCCCTGAGATAGCTGAAGGAACTACACCTCCAACCGATCCAATGCCTCACTAGGAAAATACTTGCGGTTGAACTCGAAGACAAAGTCAGCCCAAGTCATCTCCCGCTGCACTCTCCTAGCAGCCACTGATCTCCACCACAACTCAGCATCACCACTCAAATGGTAGACCCCTATGTCCACCCAAAACTCCTCAGGACATTTCAGAGTATGGAAGTTATGTTCCACACTCGTCCTCCACGCATCCGCAACAGTAGGGTCTGTACCACCCGAAAACTTCTCAGTGAAAAGACCCCTCATCTCCTTGAGCATAGACAAATAACGTTTATGAAGTCCTGCATCTGCAGCCACTGGCTGCCGCTCCTCCGCCACCACTGTTGGCACTACCCGAGCCTGAGCCAGTACCAGTAGTGGTAACCGCTCTAACACCTGTGCTAGCATAGCTGCAAAGTCAGCACCAGGGACTCCACCCACTGGAACCCTCACACCCGGGACCCTAGCATCACCGGCCACTGGAGCATCTACACCGCCCCCTCTGGCCACACTCACTGAATTCCCCGGAACACCCTGCGACTCGCCAACACCCTCAGCTGTCACACTCTGGTCCTCGGTCTCACTAACCTCTGGGAATCTGTCCCTACCACGACCACGTCCGCGTCCACAACCACGTCCGCGTCCACGACCATCAACAGTACCATCTCTAGCCATCTACAAAACCATGAACATCAGACTAAGCACACAATTACTATGATAACACATAAACATAAACTCACCGTGGAATCACACAGTCGGCTCGAAGAGGATGGTCTAGGACTCCATGCCACACACAATTGACTAATTCACATAATCAATCAAGACATGCAATCCCAAACATCACAACAGAAACCTAGTGAACCCAAACCTAGAACCGTAAGGGCTTTGATACCAAAATGAAAGGACCGACCTTTTTTTAAAAATAATAAATAATAAATATAATATAATAAATAAACTACAGCTAGTGGTCCCATACCCACTAGCCACCTAACCACAATCACAACCAACATCGGAATAACAATACCAATAAATATCCAATAATAACTAATATTATAACATAATCCATATCCAATAACCAATCATTAGAAAACATGAAACCAGCAACCTAGCAATGTTTAATGACCCAACTCTAGCAACCTAGCAATGCCAGACAACATCAAACCGAGTCCCTAGAACATCCTCCTCTTCATTGCCTTGATTCCACGATCACACTTTGCTTTTACTTGCACCACAAACACATATTGCAATGAATGAGTATTTTATAAACACTCAGTAAGGCAATCCTCCCATCTACTAGGCTATACACACAAGCAATAGAGTATCTCTAACCATCATACAACAATCAACAAACAACAAATAACAAACCAGGACTC
This sequence comes from Camelina hispida, assembly GCA_023657505.1. Classification (NCBI taxonomy): domain Eukaryota; kingdom Viridiplantae; phylum Streptophyta; class Magnoliopsida; order Brassicales; family Brassicaceae; genus Camelina; species Camelina hispida. The sequence continues at coordinate 34,493,532 of CP094634.1, read as the reverse complement.
TGCATCGACCGACACCAACATGCATCGACCGACACCACATGGGGATGCATCGCCGACACAGAAGCTGCATCGACCAATGCAAGTTACACTTGCATCGACCGACACCCAATCTTCGTCGACCGACGCATGCTCGACATAACACAAAAACCCTAGAGTTTTACGCGCCGTCCTCGCACTTGCATCGACCGACGCAAGATATGCATCGACCGATGCAATGCCGGGCATCGTGTTTTCCCCGAAGCTTCTCGCCGGATCTTCATTCCTACAACCACAAAACTAGATCACAAGACACAAGAAAGCTTTCTAACGTCCAAAGCAATGATCTAACAAGTCTAACATCACACAACAAGCAGATTAAAGAGTTCTCTAGCTTAGATAAGCCATGGTCCTGTACTTACCTTTGCCAAGACGAATATGAACCTAAACACAAGAAAAAACGCTTCTAGGAAGCTCCTACAACGATCCCAGCATCCGAAAGTTTACAATCTCCATAATTATAGTAACATTAATAAATTTCCTAAACCGAAAATTCAATTTTAGAATGATTAGAAAACCAAAATTCACAAATATTTAACTTTAACAACAAGACATACATTTAATTCAGTATATATTTTATTTAGAAACTGAATATTGTTTGGTAATAATATAAACAACTAAAGTTAAATACAATATTTAAAAACTTATTTACAAAATTGATCTCTACATATTTACACAAATACTTTCCTAAATTAAATTACAAAAATCTCTCTACCATCTCTCTTGATTTCTAATCGAGAAGATACAATAAAAATATCTTTAATATTCTAACTTGCTCCCCAAGATTTATTCTCCTAACCATGACTACATCTATAAATAAAGTGAAAATATACCAATTTGACACAAATTTGGCAATTAATTGCTAAATTAACACTCCACCCTATCCAATGACTAGAATGACACAAATTTCAGGTAAAAAGACTAAAAACCCAGAAATTTTTTAATTTTTTTTTTGGAAAAAAACGAAAAAAATAAATAATAGTATTTGATATTTTGATTTAAAAATATGATTCATGAAAAAAATGAAAATTTTATGTTTATATTTCAAATATAATTTATAGAAATAAAATATGATTTAAAATATAATTTATAAAATTAATATTCAAAAATTGTTTATAAAAATATTATGTATAAAGATATGATTTAAAAATATGAAGTTTAAGATGATATAGTTGAAATAAGTTTTAAAAAATATAATGTATAAAATTATAACTAAAATAATGTATATAAAAATATTAAAATAAGATTATTAAAATATAATATAAAATATATAAAAATAGGATTTTAATAATTTTTTAATATGATTTAGGAAAATAAAAATGTATGACTGAAATATATGCTTTAAATATATGAGTTTAAAAATATCATTCATATATGATTTATAAAAAATATAATTAATAAAAGTATGACTGAAAAAAAAAATATCTTAAAACAAATATGTTGTCACTATATTTACATTTTACATCTAATAAATCTGTTATCAAACACTAGATTTTTGGAAGCAAACAAAAAAACTGTCATAACTTAAACAAATCTGTCATAACATATGGTATTCACATAGGTCTTTTCAGCAATTTTTAAAAAATGTTATAAATTTGTTATCAAACGACAGTTTTTTGGTTAAATTTAAAAATCTGTCGTAACAAAAAACAGATATGTTATCACTAGAGGTCAACCTACTAACTATTTCTCTGTGAAAAAATATGTCATGTTACGACAGATTTTTAGTCAAAAAAATAAATCTGAAATAACTGTGGAAAATAAATCTGCCAGACATTATATCAATGATGTCATATATTCTGAAAGTCTGTGGTGTCTTTATAAATAAGTCAGTCGTAAAAAATAAATCTGTTATCAATTATAAATCTGTCATAACTGTAATTAAAAAATATATCGTCCAAAATAAGTCTATCATACAAAAATAAATCTGTTTTGCAAAAATAAATATGTCATACACAAATTAATCTGTCACAACTAGTCCGGCAGACTTTTGAAAATATTTTGATTTTTAAAAAAAAAATTGTGGGAGGGTAAATTTGACTTTATTTTTTTCCCAACAAAGTAAAAAAGGGTATTTTAGGCAAAAAAAATAACTTATCTAACCCTTATATTTTATGAGTTACTTTAGTAATTAACCTCCTAATTTGGGTCATTTTAGTTTTTCCCCCATAAATAAATTGTAAATAGAACAACTATGTATTCATCTTAGCAATATAGTGTTCACCTTCTATTATCATTAAAAAGTTTTTCAATAAAACTAAGATTCACTCGAGATCAGTTTTATTTTTCTCAGTTGATTTTTTTTATTTATTTCATGTACATGTGGCTTTAATAGTTTTTATAATGGTATTGTTTGTAGAGTATATATATATATATATATATATATATATAGTTTTTAATATGTGAAAGATATGATGAATACAACAATGAGAAACATTAGGTTTTCTGGTTGTTTTTGTTATACTTATGTTACTTTTTCTAATTCTCATTGATTATTTTTCTTTTTGTAATATTTATAATTCTTAGTTCTAAATAATCGTAGATTTGAATTGGTTTTTGATTCCTTTATAACTATAGTAAGTAACATTTATATATTAGAACTTTATATAATACTATAAAAATATTTTAAAACCTCTTTGGACAATTTATGTTTAATACATTTTTAGTCAAAAGTGTTTAATTATACCATATACCACATATAAAATTTTATAAATATAATAAAATGAGAGGGGGTTATATAGCAGGACAGTTTTGGATAGACATTAACATAAACTTAAATTTTCTTACATCTCATAAATTTGTCTACAAAACAAAAACAGTAAAACTTAATTTATAAATGTTAAACATATATTTCAACCAAAACACAATATAAAACTATATTAAACTAGAAAATAAAAATTCATCCAAAATTAAAACTGTATAAATTTTATAAGACATATGAAATACTACCAAAAATAACAAATAAATATAACATAAATTTTTTTTTCATAAAAACATAATTCCGCGGTGTACCGCGGGTTAAAACCTAATATATTAATAATTCCAAAGTCATTTACATAATTATTTATGGAAATTATAATCTAAAATTTTGAAAAAGTGGAAACTATATATTTACACAATAGATTTATGTAAACTCACGAGGGAATATTCTTGGCCACGCAATAGAAAGTCTGAAAGCGTCAGAGTTCAATCGTTTCATTAATTGGACATCTCCCGTATATATATATTCATCAGCATACATGCATGGAAACGAATGGAATATATCAGCATATATATCAACAAAATCAATAACTTGTATGTACGTAGTGTTTATAGATTAATGCAGGTACAGTAATAATGATATATTCAAAAGCGTATATATTCGGTGGGGGTGAGTGAACTTACTAAACTTCTTTTAAAACGATCCGATATGAGATTCAGGTCTCAGATTTTTTTTTTTTGGTTACCCAAAATCAAAAAGTGTATTGTATTTAAGCAACAAATAAACCTTGTAACGATGGGTAGAAATCAACGGCCACGGTACCGTCATCACCGTTACATCTAGCTGAAAAAGGTATACGAAAAGGGACTAAAATCAAGTTAAGATGATCAGATAGTAGCTATTTTCCAAAAGTTGAACGAAATGATTATATCTTTATTTATACCCTGGCATAGAGATCACTAGCTAGAAGTAGAACTATGAGAAGAAAAAAAACCACACAAAAAAAAACTCTAAAGGGAGAGACACGCACCCGGATATTTCTTGCAGTATATATCCCACATGCTTGGCCCTCGACAACCTTCATCTACCGCACCTTCAACCTAATGCAAACAATTATATTTATCGATGACTTTTTCCAAAACCTAAAAAGGTTCCAGTTAATAAGTCTGTTTTATTTCAATCCACCATAACATTTTACGTACGTATTCCAGGGTACATAAACAAGCAATCTTCCATAACTTTTTTTTTCTAGTAACTATTCCATAGTTGAAATATAGAATTTAAAATTTTAAAAATATATATTATAGGGGTAATTAACCAAATTAAAGTTATTGTATGCGTGTATAAATATATTTATGAAACTGGTATGCTGAGGTGGCGGTACCAAAGAAAAAGCCTTTCGAAAAACTTTTTCGACTAAGAATGTCGGTTTTTTGGCATACGGGGCCATCTGCTGTGGCTGGAGAGCCGCCGAGGGTTAAGATCAGAAGCAGTCCCACGAGAGGAAATTTTGGCAACCCCATTTTATTCTAGGTTGTTTTTGCAAGCTCAAAGGAAAAATATTAGTGAGGAAGCACAGGCTCTGCTCTTTAAATAGTAGTACCCCAACTCAATGTGATCATTACTAAGGAAATTAGAAATACCGAATACAAACAGAAATGTGAACGGTCTCTTATTATTATTTTAATTACCATGCTAGTCAGTTAATTTATTCATTGAAGATCCCTAAAGATATATTGATATAAATATATATATATATATATATTATACAAGGAAAATTGAGGCAACAAAAATCAATTAAAAAAAAAGTGACTGTAAATCTGAGTAATGTCTATATTATAATAATATTATATATCAAGTGCAAGATAGACTGGTACTAGTGGCGCTTAAAATGATATGTAATATAAATTCAATAAAAAGAGATAAATTCAAATAGAAGTAAGGAAAATTCGTTTTGCTTTATTTTATATATAACTGTTCAGAGAATAATTACAATCTAACACCAATACCCTTAATAGAGCAATGACAAATAAATGATCTACATTCACCAATAACCCGATTTCTTCTCAAACAATGATGTGCACATTCTTGGCAGAAACCAATTATGTTTTTTGCAGCCGAAACACCAATATGTTCATCTGATGGAAGTTCATCTATTTTAAAATTAATTTGAGGACTTGCTGATGAATACAAAAAATCAGCTTTTCCTTCCAAATACTTTTTTGCCTTGATATTTGACACACCTATATTATTTAAAAACAATAATTTATGTTATAAAATTAGTATTTCACAATAATTAAACAAATTTATATAGTATCGTGATTAAGAAAGATTAAACTTACATGATAAAACAATAACCAGAAGAGTTGAAAACAAGACACTTTTCTTCATTTTATGTAATAGAGTTCTAAAAGAAAGATTTTTGAATTATTTCTTTTGCCAATATTTTGAATTTTTGTTGTGTAGTTCTTAAACGTAGATAATACCATATTTATATCGATTTTACTTACGTAACATCTGAGTTAATATGTTAATTAAAGTTTTGTCATAAATGAAGGTTAAAGAGAGTATTCAAATTAAATTATAGTTTTGTTTGAACTTATTCGTAGAGATGCGTTTATTATAAATGTTAATTATCTCATATCTTTTAAGTGAAAGTTTTATTAAATTAAATTGCAAATTTGTTATGGAAAATATAGCACGGTAAATAAGAATGCAACTATTATAAGATAACAAAAAGTGGTTGTTCTTAAAAAATTTATGATATTTTTTTGAGAAAAACTAGATTAATCTAAATTAAGAGATTAATAACTAAATTAACTTGTAAAATGTGAGGGTTAGTTGGGTGATATTTTTGGCCCAAAATACCCTTTCTTTTTGATAGAAAATAAGAAAGTCGAATTTACCCTCCTAATATTTTTTATTAAATCAAATTATTTTCAAAAGTCTGTTGGACTAGTTGTGACAGATTTGTTTGTGTATCTCATACTTGTTTTTACATAACAGATTTATTTTTGCATGGCAGATTTTGCATGACAATGAGACAATCCGATCCTATTTTTTTTAAAAATAAATATATTAATCAAACACCCATAATACTTAATTAAACCAACTCACAAACCAACCAATAATAAACCAATGATATCCAACTCCAATTAACAACATAAACCAATCATTAATATGTACATCGGAAACAAATAACATAACCATGAATCTAACAGATTTATATCCAATATTCCAACAACACAAACATTAGGCTTGGACACTCGAGTAACCCGTTCCGGTTCGGGTAAATGAGTTTAGAATAATAGAACCCACTGGATATTTATTTGATATAGGGGTTCGGTTCGGTTAGGTTAGGGTACTATCGAGTTTGGGTCGGTTTAGATTACAAAATTAAAAACCTGACTAGTACCCCGAACTACCGGGTACATGAAAAAAAAAATCTTTAAAATGAATTAAATTTAAATAAATTTAGCTAAATTTTGACTTATTTAACAAATAATTTTAGATAGTTTTGACTTATTTAACAACTATAATACTTGTTTTGCTTTGTTAGGGAAAATAAGAAAGTTGAATTTACCCTCCCAGCATTTTAAAAAAAGAATCAACATATTTTCAAAAGTGTGTCGTACTAGTTGTGACAGATTTATTTATGTAAGACAGAATTTTTTTTTGCACAACAAATTTATTTTTGCATGACAGATTTTTTATGACAAGACTTATTTTGGACGAGATATTTTTAGAAGATAGTTACCACAGATTTATAATGAACTAGATTAGGACTCGCTCGTTGTGCTGATTTTAAAAATGTCTACTAAAATAAAGTTTTAAAAGAATTTATTAACAAATTTAACTTATGAAATATATTTTCCAGAAATAAATATAGAAATATTCTTAGTTAAAGACTTAAAGATAAGTTTTTTACTTTAATACACTGATTTATATTTTTACTAGATAAGGGTCCGTACGATGTGCGGGTATTGAAATTGTTGAAGAGAATAAATCATAAATGCTAAACAATATTTTTTAAATATAAAATTTTATTTTATTTTTTAAAGTAAATATATAAATAATTTTAGTTAGAGAAAAAATCATATTTGTATTTACTTTCATACACTTATTTATATTTTTTTTATATTATAACAATTAGTACAATAATCTAAAGCTAAATTATATCCCACCAAAATCAGATTTCTATTTACCTTAAAATTATATAATTTTAATTATTGTAAAATTTTTAGGATGATTCATTTTTCTTTAAAATTACAAAATTTTATAATTAATAAAATTTTCAATTATTATTTTAGTAATCTACAAAACAATAAGATTTTGACACATGTCGTGATCTTATGAATTAGTAACTTTTGAAACCATACTTTATATAATAAGACTAGTATTTCATCCTGTGCTAAGGCACGATCACATTTTTGCAAAAAATATACATAAATAAAATTTACATATATAAATAACTTAAAACTCACAAAGAAAAATTGATTAACCACAAATATATGAAAAAATAAATTAGATTTATTAGAAAAGAAATTACATTAATCTAATTTAAAATTAGCTCTTTCAGTACAAATATTAGTCTAAACTTTAAAGCTTCATGTTTTACTTCATTGTGTTCTCTTCTTATATTTTTTTCCTAATTTTTAACATGCTCTTGTGGCTTATTTGGCTTCGTACATCAAGTAATTCATTCATAATTTCCATCTGCAAACAATTTTATATATCAAACTAAAACAATAATAAATAAAAAAATCAGTATGTAATACAGAAATATTTGTAGGCAAATAAAAAGTTAAAAATTAGTACGAAACAATGGAAAACTAATTGAATGACCAACATTACATTACTCGTTAGTTAGCCAATAGGTGATATTCTTTATTACGTAATAGTGTATTAAATTTAAATGACATAGATGATAAATGTTAAGATATACATTAGATTGTTCAATTTTTCATGTGGCAAAATTTTGTTGATCATATGACTTGTAATTTATAAGATAAAGGATATCTTAAAATTATTATTACAATTATTACAATAATCTAAAGCTATTTTATCTGCCACCAAAATATTTTTAAAACATTAATCATTACGAATAGTACTACGGGAGGTCAAACCGAGGACTAAGCAGAGGAGTAGCTAGTCAACCAAGGACCAATACTGTCAAATTTGAAAAACGTTCCGTAACTTATTCATGTTTTACATGGAGCTAACCCGCCAAAACGTCATCTTATTAGAATCCACGTACAATTTTAAAATATGTTTTACCACTAAAAATTTGTTCTTACATCCAAAGATATTTTAATGTTAAAGTTTGCTCTTTATCCCACCTATAGAATGACTTTGTGAACAAATTAAACCAAATTTTGTTCATTTACTTTCAATTTGATGTAGTTCATTTTCACTACTAAAATATGTTTGTGGCAGTTTGTATAACCACTAAAATATTTCTTCAAAATTGTTTACTTAAAAATAATGTGGATAAAAAGAAAAAAATATATATATCTATATGATTTGCAATGAGTTTATGACCAACCTAATAAAATTTGAGAAATTGAAAGATATTTAATGAAATTAAAAACTGAAAATTATAAGCACGATTATATATGAGTCTAAGATAATTTAGAGATATAAAATAGAAACTAAAAAATAATTTAAAAATACTACAACATTTAAAAAATTAAGAAGAAAATAAAAGTTATTCTTACAAATTCAAAATAATATAATAAAGAAATTTTAAAATTCATCACGAATTTCTAATAAGAAATCAAATTTAAATAAATAATATAATTAAAACCCAAGAATACTACAACATAATTAAATTTAAATATTTTTAAAAAATAATAAACAAATATTGATAGTTAGTAGATTTCCTTTTTACAGTAGGTTTAAAACTTTTACTTTTTAATTTTTAGTTCTTTTAAATATTTTAGTAAATTTAGAATTAACACATGTCAACATCTTTTCAGTACAAATAACACGTGTCACAATCTTGTTAATGAGTAACTTTGACATCAAATTTATATAATAAGATAATTATATATATACTAGATAAGGGCCCGCACGATGTGCGGGTTTAAAAATTGTTGAAGAAAATAAATCCTAAATCTTAAACAAAATTTTTAAAATATAGAAAGAAATTTTATTTCCTGAATTAAATAGATAAATAGTTTTAGTTAGAGAAAAAAACATATTTGTATTCACCTTCTTACACTTATTTATATATTTTAATTTATTATACCAATTATTACAATAATCTAAAGCTAAATTATATCCCACCAAAATTTTTGCCAAATACTCATCATTACTAATATTAATATTATTGTCAAATTTTTAAAACATTTCAGAACTTATTCACAAAATATTTTACATGCAAAGAGTTCATCAAAGCAACATCTAATTAGTAAACATGTACAATTTTACTCTATGTTTTACCATTAAAAATATGTTCTTACACCTAAAATTTTTTTATTGTTAAAGTATGCTCGTTATCACCACCTATAAAATATCTTCTGAACAAATGAAACAAATTTTATGTAGCTTTACTTTCATTTTGACATAATTAAAGTTAAAGATCGATGTCTTATTTACTCCTCAGAAGTATATCCCATTGTACCAAAACTACCTCCATCAGTGACTCCATCATCGATTAATTTAGCGGGTTTTATATACTTTGATTCCATTTCATTGCATCTGACAACTTTCATTGAAGAACCCACACAAATAAAAGATCCAAAATAAATCGGCAAAATTATATCAGAACAAAAAAATCAAAGATCAAAGATCAAAGATCAAAGCTTTTGACATAAACATGTAAATTTCGTGTAGATATAATGTTATTTTCTTAATTAGTTGTTCCTATTATGTTTCAAAAATAATAATTCTTTTGACATAACTTATGTTATTTTTTTTAGATTTGTTATTCACTATTTCTTGATTAATAATAATTTACATGCTTAATGATTTTTTTTTTGTTTATACATGTGAAAATCTAATTCAGAAAACATATATAATATTATTAGCGTACAATGGAAAATATATTAGTTTTGTTAATTTTTTTTTTTTTATTTAGGAAAACTTTTTTTAGATATAAAGATGTAAATTTTATGTAGATTTAATGTTATTATCTTAATTAGCTGTTTTAGAAAATAATAATTTTTATGTTATTATTTTAATTAATTTTTTTGTAAAATAATTTTTTTGACACATGTCAGTATCTCATCAGTATACTTGACACGTGTCACGATCTTGTGAGTTACTACTAACTTTGAGAACCAAACTTTATCAAGTATACTGATGAGATACTAGGAAAATTGAGGCAACAAAAATCAGTTAAAAAAAAAGATGACTGTAATATCTGAATAATGTCTATGTTATAATAATATTATCAAGTGCAAGAATTAATAAGAAATAATATTGATTACGTACTCTAGTTCGACAAGCATATGATTATTACTATGTAATTCTTTTTATCTTACTCTTGTGAAGAGATAATAATTGCATATGTACTTCCATATTCATATTATATGTTTATGTATATCATACTATATAGTGTACATTACTTTTTTTACAATATGTTAATACTTAATAGTCTAATTAGCATCTAGTAGACTTACTCCCTCTAATGGCTGCGCAAGGCGACGCTATGGTTTCTGGTCCGAACGAACAAGATGCAATGATGAAGGACGTGGGTGGAAGGGATCGCCCGCCAGAGAATCCTCCGGATGGATCTCGCTCGTGGGTGTAAAAAGTGATCGGGAGTAACACAAGGGGTATGTCTGTTCTGGAGGAGATTTTGGATGATGCTTTTGTGGAGATCACGAGGCTAGAATGCCATAAAGTGAAAAAAAATTAATCTGACTTGCCATTTTCTAATTAGTATGCCATTGAAAATGCAATTTTCCGAAAATACCCTTAATGAATAGTACAACTAGTAAAACTAAATGATAATAGAACAACTGGTACAAATGATATTATAACATGACAATTAATACAAATGGTACAACTTCCATATAATAGGACTAACGGTACAACTGAGATATAATAGGACAACTGGTACAACCAAGATATAAATAGGACAACTGGTACAACCAAGAGATAATAGGACAACTGGTACAAAATAGTACAAATGTTGCAGACGCGACTTTTACAATTCTAAACCCTAGCCCCGCCAGACTCACTAATTCGTTTCTTCTTGCTTCATTCACTGTTGTTATCGCCAATTCTTCGCTGTCAGCCTTCCACTACTCCTCCGTACAACCTTCCACTACACCGCTACCTCCGGCGTCAACCTTCACTACTCCTCTTCACTGCTTCCTTGTCTTCTATTAACAGATCTGTCGCAAAATCCAACAAGTCTTCTTTCACCGGATCTGAAGCCAAAACAGATCCATCAGCGACTAGGATCTTATCACCTTTCTTCACTCATTCGTTTGATTTCACATTCATCTCTCTCGATTTCGTCATCTTCTTCTTTGTTCTAGATCTGATTTTGTTTCAGTTGGGTGAAAAAGACGTGTTTAAAGTCATTAGGTTAAATGAATAGAGTAAGGAGTTTTTGGTCTTTTCAGTATTTTTTAATTTACAATAAATTATAAAATTAATTAAAAATAAAAAGCTGGCATTCTACCTCATTCTTTTACAAATTATGGCTTTCTAGACATTGATTCTTTTGTGGAGGATAGAGTTCAGTTAGAGTTTCCTGACGGGGATGATGGGGAACCGGTAGTTACAATTGGACAAGAAGTTTTGGAGGTGATGCATGGCTTATGGAAGAAATGTATGATTGTTAAGGTTTTTGGGAGGCATGTATCTATACATGTTCTGAGTAGGAAGTTGCGGGAGTTGTGGAAGCCCCGCAGAGCGATGCACATCCTTGATTTGCCGTGACAGTTCTTCATGATTCAGATCAAGGATGAGGACGAATACATGGCGGCGTGATAACAGGATTTTCACCCAGGGTATCAATTCCCTATGCAGTTGTAGTACAAAGGGTTATCAATCCAAATGGTTGTTATGCTTGCAGATAAGATATTATCATAACAGAGCAATTCAAACCAAGCAGTGGGGTTTTTCTAACAACCTAAAATAAGAAAAAGTAAATAAAAGAACAAGAACCATACGACCTAAGTACTTGATGCAAGCATTCAGGTACATGATCAGGTGGGATGATCTGATCAAGTAGACAAGGATGAACAGCTCGAAGGTATACACAAAACTGGTGATCGAGTACCAGTTCGGGTAAGGGGTTGAGTTATAGAATAAAACTAAACAATCAAGATAAGAAAGGTCCTAAGGATGGGGTAATCGACTCATAAGTGCTCCTTGCCAACTTGGGATGTCCTACATGCCTCAAGCAAATATTCTCTAGACAATGAATCTCTTAATTCTTGCTAAAACACTCTCGTGGTAGAAACAATCAACCTTATTCACTCCCCTACCCAACTCTCATTGGAGAAACATGACCAAGCATGCATTACAATCCGTATTATTATTGTCAATAAACTCCTTACACACCTAATTTCTTAGGCTAAGTGAGTAAATCTCTAGCATTAATTGATTCAAGCATTTCAACAACATCTCTCGATACCAAAACACCCTAGATCTAATCTCAACCTCTCGGTCTGAAAATAGTATTAAGAACATCAATCTAGAAAGGAGTTTATATAAAGTAAACGTTCAAGCTAAGACATCCTAACCGATCAAGAACACATATTTGTCTATCCCATCCTTTGAAACTTTGATTCACTACTCAGATCTCATGGTGAAAGACATAAAAACACAAATGAATGAAAATTGCATTGTATTAAATTAAGATAACAAGTGGTAGAGTACAGAATCGAAATTGAAAGGAATAGCAAAAGAAAAGAAAATCGAATCCCAACAAAGTGGAAAAAGTGTTTGAGTCGCTCAATCTCTCTCTCAGAAGCTCTCGCTCTCTATTCTGAGTGTCTACGGTGTGCTAGGGCGAGAGGAAGAAGAGGGGGATTTATATATGGAAACCCTTTCAACCTAGCTGCCCAGTTCAGTCTGAGGGTCTGCTCGAGGCGGTGCACGAGGTTCAAGTAGGGTAGGGCTTCAGGTTGTTCTTCCTACTTTTAGATCCTCTTTGATTGGGTTGAGGTTCGGACTGTTCTTCTTGCACGATCACTCCTTCAGGTACATGCTCGGGTTTTACCTCATTCTTTCCCATTTTGGGCTCCAAAGCACCTGTTTTCATCCAAAATGCACAAATGCAACAATGCAGAACCCTAAATGGCCTAAATGCAAATTTCTACAGTTAATGACCTAAAAATGATAAGGTTAGAGTATATAATGCAAAATATGGAAAAAGGTGTCTAAAACATGTAAACTAGAGAGTTATCACGGCGTTAACTGGTGGACCATGGAAAGTGTTTGGGAGTTATTTGTTGGTGCAAGCATGGTCATCGGAGTTCGGTCCGGTGCGGGATGAGATTGTTACCACACCAGTGTGGATTAGGCTATCAAATAAGTCGATTCTAATAATGATTGCACGAGGATTGGGTAAGCCAATTAGGGTGGATCTTACTACTCTAAACTTTGTGAGGGCTCGTTTTGCAAGGATATGTGTGGAAGTTAATCTGCAGAAGCCTCTCAAAGGGACAATCATGATTAATAGATCAAGATACTTTGTGTCATATGAAGGCCTATCAAATATTTTTTCGGGTTGGGGACTTTATGGTCATATGATACATGCTTGTCCGAAGTTGGCAATGGGAAAAGTGTCGGATCCAGTGGTGATGGTCCAGCTGTGGTGAGTAGCATGGGGGCGGTAACTTCGTCAGATGATGCCTTTACGACGGTCAGAAAAGCAAATCGACGGAATGAGCCGGTGGTTCGAGAACCAACGAATGGGATGACGGCTCCTAGCATTAATGGAGGAGGGAATATTCGGGAACCGTTAAGGAATACTAATGTAGGAAATATTACTTTATCGAACAGATTTGGTAGTTTTATTGGGGACTCACCATCTGAGGATATCGGGTCGGCGTAAACGACTTCGGGTTGAGAAGGATATTATTGGTCGTGCTGATGGACTCAGTATGAACAGGGGTTTTTTCGACAGATCGGAGCTACCTGGAAATGTGGAGCCAAGGGGACGGTCATGTCCCCACTTGGGGTCAGATTCGAATACAATGGAAAGAGTGATGCGGATTGAACCGTCGGTGGAGGAGACGGTGATTCTGGCTGCATAACGGCTTGCCCCGGTGGTTCTAGTTGTGATAAGGAACTTTAGTATGAATTATTTTTTATGGAATTGCCGTGGCGAATAAACCCACTTTTCGGAGATCAATCAGGTATATTCTGAAACGTTTCCCCACAAATCTATTGGCCTTGTTCGAAACGCACGCAGGAGCAAGTAGAGCGGATTGGATCTGTCGGGGGTTAGGGTTCGAGAAATCATTTAGAGTTGATGCACATGGTCAAAGTGGAGGGTTGTGGCTGTTGTGGAAATCAAATACCGGTGAAGTGGAAGTGGTTGAGTCTTCAGAACATTTTATTTAGGTGAAGATTGTTAATGGCTTGGAGATTTTCAACAAGATTGTGGTCTATGCGGCGCCAACTGTTAGTCGCAGAAGTGGTCACAGGGTAAAATAAGTTGTTAATGGGGTCTCTGGTCCGATTATGATTGGAGGAGACTTTAATACAATCATGAGGTTGGATGAGCGAACAGGTGGAAATGGTCGGTTATCCGCTGATTCTTTGGTGTTTGGGGAATGGATCAATGATCTGTCCTTAGTGTATATGGGGTTTCCAGGAAACCGGTTCACGTGGAGAAGAGGACGGGTAGAAATTTTTTTTATTGCTAAGCGTTTGGATTGAGTGTTGTGTTGTGCTCAGACCCGGTTGCAATGGAATGAGGCTACGGTAAAACATCTTCCGTTTTTAGCTTCTGATCACGCACCACTGTATATGCAACTTTCTCCTAAGGTGAGAATGGGTCCTCAGCGGAGGCCATTTCATTTTGAGGTGTCATGGCTAACGCATTCCAGCTTCAAAGACTTGGTGGTGACATTATGGAATGGTGATTTGACAACTCCAGAAGCTCTTTTAAAGTTGCGGTCTGTATTAGAAAAATGGAATAAGGAGGTTTTTGGGGATGAGCAGTGGCATAAAGAAAAGTTAGTGGGGGAGATTAAAGCTGTCCAGGATTTGTTTGAGTTTTGTCAGACTGATGCTCTACATGCCAAGGAGGAGGATTTGATCAAAGAACTTGATGTGGTTCTGGAACAAGAGGAGATGCTTTGGTTCCAGAAGTCGAGAGAGAAATGGATAAGTCTGGGAGATAGGAATTCGAGATTTTTTCATACTTCATCGATAATTAGGCGGAGAAGGAATCATATCGAGAGCTTAAAGGACAATGCATGCAGGTGGATCTCGGATTCAGCGACCCTGGAGAAGCTAGCGGTTGAGTTTTATACGAGACTATAATCAATGAATGATGTCGATGCAGTCGTGCAAAGTTTACCAGGAGATGGTTTCTCGAGGCTTACTCAAGCTGATGGTTTGTGGTTGAGTAAGAATTTTACAGCTGAGGGCATTGAGGAGACAGTTTGTAGCATGGGGAGCTTTAAAGCTCCTGGACCAGACGGCTACCAAATACTTTTTTAATCATAAATGTTGGGACACTGGGTGATTCAGTGGTGATATTTGTGTTGAAATTCTTCGACACATAGTAACTTGTGACATTAATGATGTTTCGCTGGTGTTGATCGCTAAAGTTGCTAAACCGGATTGAATAAACCAGTTTAGACCTATTAGTCTATGTAATATCATGTTTAAGACCATTACTAAGACGATGGTCGAGTGGCTCAAGACTCTGATGCCGAAGCTTATAGGGCCGGCTCAAGCTAGTTTTATCTCTGGGCGTCTGAGCATAGATAATATAGTTGTGGTCCAGGAGGCTGTGCATTCTATGAGGAGGAAAAAGGGCAGGAAAGGGTGGATGCTATTATAGTTTGACCTTGAAAAGGCATATGATAGAATTCGATGGGATTTCCTTGAGGATACCTTGCGAGCAGCCGGTTTTTCAGAGGTCTGGGTAAATCGGATATTGCATTGTGTTTATGGTCCGTCCATGTGTTTGTTATGGAATGGTGAGAATACAGATCAGTTCAAACCACAAAGAGGATTGCGACAAGGGGATCCATTATCCCCGTACTTGTTTGTTTTGTGCATGGAGAGACTCTATCATATGATCGATCTGGCGGTTGTTGACAAGAAATGGAAACCAATAAGTTTATCTCGAGGGGACCGCAACTGTCTCATATCTGTTTGGCGGATGATCTCATCCTATTTGTGGAAGCATCAGTAGCACAAATCAGAGTGATTAGAGGGGTGCTGGAGAAGTTTTGCATAGCTTCTGGTCATTAAATTAGTCTAGAGAAGTTAAAAATCTTTTTCTCTGATAATGTCTCTAGAGATTTGGAGAAGTTTATTACTGAGGAGAGCGGGATTAAGCCTACCAGAGATTTGGGGAAGTAATTGGGGATGCCTGTTAAACGCATCAATAAAGAGACTTTTCAAAGTGTTTTGGAGAGAGTCTCATCAAGATTGTCTGGATGGAAAATTCAGCTACTGAGTTTCGCGGGAAGATTAACTTGACCAAGGCGGTATTGTCTTCCATTCTTGTACATACCATGTCTACTATCATGTTGCCGCAAGCTATGCTGGCTTGTTTGGATAAAATATCTCGTTCCTTCTTGTGGGAGAGCACACCGGAGAAGCGTAGACAGCATTTGGTGGCATGGGATAAGGTTTGTTTACCTAAGTGTGAAAGAGGTTTGGGTCTTCGAGCAGCAAAGGATATGAATAGAGCACTTATGGCCAAGGTAGGGTGGCGATTGATCAATGATAAAGATAAGCTCTGGGCTCGCGTGGTACGAAGCAAATATAAAGTCGGTCACATTCAGGATACAACATGGACTGGAGTTAAAAGCAATTGGTCTTCAACCTGGAGGAGTATTGGGACGAGTTTACGAGAGGTTGTTGTTCCCAGACATAGTTGGGTTATTGGCAATGGAAGGACTATCAGATTTTGGACTGATAAATGGTTATCAAATGATCCATTGAAGGAGAGTTGTATAGACAAGAATTTACTTGGGAATGAAGGGTTATTGGCGAGGGACTTATGGATTGATGGAGTCAGCTGGGATATGTCCTGTATTGCGATTCATATTCCAGAAGAGAAGAAGTTTGAGCTGTTGTCAGTAGTTTTGGATAAGTTTACGGGTGCAAAGGATCGTCTGTCTTGGGGGTTTACCTCGGATGGTAAGTTTACTTATCCGATATGCTTATCACTTGTTAACACGGAGTGATGCTCCTCGACCAAATATGGCTGCTTTCTTTGGTCGAATATGGGGAGTTCAGGTGCCTGAGAGGGTTCGCACTTTTCTGTGGTTTGTCGGGAACCAGGCTCTTATGGTGAATGCTGAAAGATACCGTAGGTATTTGTGTGATTCAAACATTTGTATGGTTTCTAACGGTGGAGTGGAGTCTATTCTCCATGTTCTGCGGGACTGTCCCGCTATGTCGGGGGTGTGGTTGCGGTTGGTTCCATTTCATAAACGGAACGTGTTCTTTACTCAGACCTTGTTTGAATGGATGTATGACAACTTGAGTGCATGTCGACAACTGGAAGTCTGTCCGTGGTCTACTATGTTCGCCATGACAGCTTGGTGGGGTTGGAAGTGGAGGTGTGGCAACGTTTTTGGTGAGCAGGGTAAGTGTCGGGACCGAGTACGGTTTCTGAAGGATCTTGCGCAGGAAGTGGCTACAGTATATCGGTCCTCTGTGGAGGGACGACAGCCTGTAGAGCGGGTATGATAGCGTGGGTGGTGCTGGAATCGGGGTGGTTGAAAGTGAATACTGATGGTGCCTCTCATGGTAATCTGGGCCTCGTGACGGCAGGTGGAGTTTTGAGGAATGAGTCGGGTGAGTGGAGGAGAGGCTTTGCGCTTAACATTGGGTGATGCTCTGTTCCTTTGGCTGAGTTATGGGATGTTTACTATGGTTTGTGTTTAGCTTGGGATCAGCAAGTGAGTTGAGTGGAGTTGGAGATTGACTCGGAGATGGTGGTGAGTTTTTTGAAGATAAAGATAAGTGAGTATCATCCGCTGTCTTTCCTGGTACAGTTGTGCCATGATTTTCTCTCAAGAGACGGGACAGTCCGCTTTTACATGTGTATAGAGAATCTAACTGTCTGACATATGGATTAGCTAACTATGTGTTTTCATTACCTTTAGGTTTTCATTCTTTTGATTATGTTCCAGATGTAGTTGAGTCTGTATTTCGAGAAGATCTTCTTGGGCATTCACGCTCTAGAAGAGTACGATTGTAGTTTTCTGTTTGTTTAAGAAAACATGGGAGGCTGAAACATGAATATTTGTGGTGGTGGATGATGAAGGTGGCAGTGTGTGCAATGGTATGATATGGAATGATGGGTGTTTCAATTCCCCTTATGCAGTTGCAGTATAAGAGGTGTCAATCCAATCTGAGTGTTTGTGAACAATCAAGATATGCATATGAATCTAAGTCAAGACAAGTGTAAAGATTGTTTGTCACTAACAATCCTATGATGAAAATGATAAAAAGCAGAAAATAAGCTACAATAACTAGGAACTAGATGCAAATAAACAGGATGATTATGAACTAAGAACAGAAACAGAAACTGTAAACACTAGATATGAACTAATGCAAGACAAGTAATGAACTAGATGCTAAGTGAATGCAATGGAAATTAAACAGGAATGAAACGGGAATGAAACAAGACAAACACAAATCATAAACAAGAGTTCTGGGGATGAACTCGAGCAGCACTCGACCGAGTGTAGGTCGAGTGAGTGGTCGAGCTAGACTAATCCGGAAAAACAGAGCAATGCAATAAAAACAGAGTAAAGCAAACACAAATCAAACAGCAAGCAAATAACAAGATTAAGACTTTAAAATCAATAAACAAAGAAGGTTCCTGAGGATGGATTCATGGGATGGACTGATCATTGTGATTATCTAACTTGGTCAACAAATCTCAAGCAAGCTATGAGCTGATCTCTAGACATACTAATCTAAGACAAGTTTCTCCCACTCTCATGGTCAAGAAACAATCAAACCTATGCATCTTCTAGACTTGTTCTCACAAAGAAAAGAATCTACACAAGCAGGCATTAAACAATACATCTCAAACCAAACAAGACCTCTAATCTCTTAGCAAGCCTAATGTAAGCTCTAGATCTAGCCTTATCTATGCCTCCTAAACATTGGTGTGATGCTAAGAAGCTTGAAATCAGACTCTACCCTCTCAGATATAGAATCAGCATTAAGATCATCTACCCTATAAGAGATCTACAACAATCAAGCTTGACCAAGTCACACAAATCACAAGATCAACCCATCCTAACCATCCTCAAGATCCTAAGAAGACTACTCACAACAAGACATGATCAAACAAATCATAAACCCAGAAATTATTGAAACTCGCATGATTAGAAAGATAAGATTAAGATCTACAACTTTAAAGAAGAAATCAAACTCAGATTCTCAATACTTAGAAAGTTATGGAACCAACAAGTAATGAAGAATTTCTTCTTTTTTAAGTACAAAATCCAAAAAGAAAATCAAAAGGCAAAAGGAATAAATCCTAAAAAGGTAAAAACTAGGTTTTGATAAAATTCTAAAAGCTGGACTAAAAACTAGATTCTTTGGTGGCTGCAGGACAAGGCTTTATATAGGAAGGGGAGTGGAAGCCCTAAAAATGGGAAAAGTCAAAGTGGTCAACGGATCGGTCAACTCGACCAGTGCTCGGTCGAGTGACAGGTCGAGCTGGCTTCTCTTGTGCAACTCCACTCGGTTGAGTCCATCTCCCACTCGGTCGAGTGCTTGGTCGAGCTGGACTCTGGACCTTGGTTCTTCAGCCTTAACTCCCTTGTTTCCTCCTCCTGATTGCTTCACATCTCTTCTCCTTTGCTTCCATGCTCCTTAAGCTCCAAAATCACCTGTTTATGCATGAAAAGATGCAAATGCAAATGCAACTACACTCTAATACATGATTAGTCCTAAAGCTACACAATAATGGTGAAAATGGATAGAAAAAGATGCAAAAAATGTAAATAAACTAAGGGAAAACAAGGTAAAATATATGAACATCAACACCCCCAAACTTAGTCTTTGCTTGCCCTCAAGCAAATAAACAAGACATAAGAAGGTAGATGAGGTTTAAAAAGTGGGATCAAAACTCCTAAAGCTTGCAAATAGACCAGCTAGAATCAATGTCCAAGTACTAGTACTAAGATGCAAGGTGAAGAGCTATACTTAAAAATTTTAGACAAGCACATCACAACCTTTACTGATTTGAGCCTTAGATATTCACATGCATTCACATCAACCATTTCCTTTAACATTCATTAATCAAGAACATGAATCAATTATATGCAATGCTTAAACTCATTTGGCTTGGTAATAAAAGGTTTTGAGACAATGATGGTCTCTTTTCAGAGTGGGGCTTGTCAATATCAAGGTTCTCTCATAATAAATGGATTGAGCTTTAGAAGAATGCTAAAGGTAAGAACACTTAGACTCATACAAGAACAAAACCTTGTCTACCCAAAGGCACCCAAAGTGTTTATCCTAACAATCTAAACCCAACTGATCCTAGTGCTACCCTTTAACTTCTTCTTTTCTCTTTAACCCTTTTCTCTTTTGGTTTTCAAGTCCTAGGAGAGGTTTCTTATTTGAACTTTCTAGTGGAATGGGGGATTCTTATTGATTGCTATGGTTCTCTTTTCTTCTTATTCTTAAGACATTTAAGCTTTTTGCTAAACTTTTCTTTGCTTTCTTTTCTTTTCTTTATCTAGAACCATCTTAGATAACCATTTTCTTACTTCCCATCCTTTCACTAGACATTAGCTTTCACTTAAACACATTTCTCTCCTAAAGACTCTACCCTTTTTCTTTCTCTTTTCTTTCTTTTTTCCTCTTTTCTTTTCATAACAGCCAAGTCCCAAACCCAACAAGTGAACCACCTAGTACTATTTAGTTTGGAAAATGCAAACTAGAACTACACAAGTTTTACTCTTGTCAGTTCAAACCTAACACTTTCTACCAAGCTCAATCCTAAAAATAGGCCTCACACACACAAGTATAAACAAGGCTTGAAAGAAGGTTTGGTTAAGGGGTAGGGGAACTGATCTTAATGATTTAATCAGCTACTTGGATCAACAAGAGTGGTAAAAAGGAGAAAGATGATCCAAATATGTATGTGGTATCCATGAGTTTAAAGCAATGCACACATTGATAATTAAAAGTCAATATTAGGTTCTTATAGATAGGAAATGGAATCAAATCACAACATGCTTCAATTTAGACCAAATGCAATGCAGGAATTCAAGGCTTGGTTCAATCTTATGCTTCTAACAACTCAACTAGCATCAAAGTACTATTAACTTGGGCATTGATCCTAGTCTAGTGAATTAAACAAGCTAACAAGGAAAAACTCAATATAGATCCCTAATGCAAACAGTCCTATATGCTAAACAAAACACTTTAATTATGCAATGCAAACTACATGAACACTCTTTTTATAAAGATTTTTGCAAAAAAATTTCAAATTTTTATGGTTTTTATGCCTTAGATGATTATGCAAGTGCTACATGATGATGATAAAAATTTGAAATAAGAAAACAAAAAACACAACATCAAATGCTATCTAGAACCCTCCCCCAAACTTAAATCACACAGTCCTCTGTGTGAAAGAAATTTGTAAGAGGATTCAAGACTAAAAAACAAAAAACAAAACACAACATCAAATGCTATGGTATAAACAAGGGAAGGTGATGATGGTACCTTAAGGATTGTGGAAGAAGTTGTCCACATCCATCTGCATGCTATCATAGGAGTAGTTGGGATCAGGCTGGTGGTTTGGAGAAGGATTTTGGGGCAGCTCGACTATTGCAATCGACCCTGACTCGGTCGAGTACGTGCTCGAGTGGGGGGGTCGAGCTGGGTTGCGAGTCTCCAAATCTTGAGTCTGGTACTGCTGGTACTGCTGGTAGAGTGTGGGATCCATAAAGTATTGGGGTGGGAAGGGAGGGTAATGTGGATAACCTGGATAAGCAGCTGGAGGTGGGAAACCATAGGGTGGTCTGGGAAGGTGCTCGGCCGAGTGCATCGGAGGTGCTCGGTCGAGTGGGTGCTCGAGTGACCCGGTCGAGTGCCTCGAAAATTGTTGTTCTCGGGTACTTGAGCTCCTCTTCCTCTGATTTGTCTCATACATTGATGCCCTAGCTGGTTCCACAGGATTCACAACCCTTGAAAGTGCTCTAGTTGAGCTGCTTCTCCTCAAAGGGCTTGAATGTTGGCTAGGAGATGAGTTTCCACTCTTCAGCTCAGCAATCTCCTTCTTCAAGCCTTTGATAGACTTAGCCATGTTGGTCACCTTCTTCTTCAGCTTATCAAATCTCTTCCCATGCCACTTGCCCCATTTTTGCAAAAGAGTCAACCTCTTGGCATTCTCCCTCACTCCTCTACTATCTCTTGGGTTGGGCTCATAATCTTCAAAGTAGAACTGCTCTTCTCCATCAGCTACTTGTGCATTCCCAGCTTCCTCAACTCTATGTTGAATCACTCCATCAAACCAATGCTCCTCAGCTGGCCAAAAATCAATGTTGGCTCCTTCTTGTATGGTAGTGAGCTCTTGGTTAGGCAAAATGAGTTGCTTTTTCCCAAGTGTTGGAAGCTCAAAGTTGAAAATGTGGTTCCCTTGATGCATCTCCTTGGCTAAGATGAGAGTGGAGGTAAGGTAGCTTGAGTCAATCCATCTTGGTAAGACTCTTTCTCCTCTAGGTTGGATGTTGGCAGCTTGAAGGATTGGAGTGATGATGCCTCCAATGGTAAGTGCTCCTATTGAACCCTTGTTCTCAAGCTTCCCTACCCAACACCATTGCAAGATCAGTCTCCACAGTGCTACCAAGGATGATGGTTCCATTCCTTGCTTGAAGAAGAACTCCATTGAGGGCCAAGTCAATCATCTTCAACTCTCTTTCATTGATGTTTCCAGTCTCCTTTCTTGCAAAGAAAGTATTGGCAAGAGCTTTATGGTAATACCTTAGGACTGGGCTCCTTATCCTTGAGCTCTTGGAGTTGGAGGATGAGTAGTACTTGTTATCCCCAATGGTCTCCCATACAGCATAAAATTCTTCTCTTGGAACCATCAAGCTCCTATGGCTCCCAACCTCAAAACCAAACACATCAGCCAGCTTCTTCAATGAAAGCTCATGCTTCTTCCCTTTGATTGTGAAGGAGATATGACCAGCTCCTACTTTAGCATCTTTCCTCAAGTATTGGTGAAGCTTGACAGTGGCTAGGAACTCACAGCTTTCCTCTCTATAGCCTTCCATGCAAAGCCCCATGAACTTGGTAAGGTTGCTCTTCTAAAAAAGACATTCCACATCTTCATCAATAGCAAGCTTCTCCATAGTCTCCTTGTGTGGATACCTAGTTCCCAGAAACTCCATCCTCATGAAAGCATCATAAAGTTGCTTCTTTGACAAACCACAAGACTCAGCTTCTCCATCTTCCAATAACTCTTCATCCTCACTTCCTTCTTCCTCACTCTCACTTTCACTCTCTTCTTGCTCCACTTCAACTGCTGGCCTCTTCCCTTTGGCTCTGTATCCCCTTATCAACTCATCAATAGTAGGCTCCCTTTCTTCCTCACTTTCAGTCCTCTCAGGATCCTCCTCAACTCGTTTTTTCCTGAGACTCGGCACCTGGCTCGACCGACTGCTCGAACCATCACTCGGTCGAGTGACCCGTCGAGTGGCTCTCCTAGCTTCACCTCTTGGTTCAAGGTCAGCATCACGACGTTCCATGGAGCTTGCAACGGTTTTGTGAGACTTCTTGGTGATCTTAGAAGACATTTTCAAAAAGAAACTGAAGGGAAATAAACTCAAAGCTCAAAGTTAATAGGTTAGTGACCCAAAAACTTGAAAGAACAAAGCTAGAGCAAGAGATGAACTTTGAGAGAGATTTTAAAGCTTGAATTTAAATGTTTTAAGCAAATGAGAAAGTGTGAGAGGTATAGGATCGATCAAGGGCTATTTAAAGAAGCTAAGGAGACAAGGAAACAAGAGTGGAGCGTCCTTACCATTCAAATTTGAATTGGGAATCTTTGACTTGCTTTTTGGCTGCAGCTCGACCCCACACTCGACCAGCACGTGGTCGAGCTCCTTGACCAATTTTGAAATTTCAAAATTTTTCTCCTTGTTCTTCCCTCCACACGATCGTTCTAGAAGAATGTGAATAGATTGGGCCTCAATTAGTATCCAGCTCGGCCGAGTACCTCTTGTGGCATGGTCGAGTGGGCCTGCGAGTCTTCTTCTCCAAGTCCACATCTCTCCTTACCCAACTATATTACCATTAAAAAGCCTGTCCAACAAAAACATAAAAGAAAACACATCAAAACTACTAAGAAATTAAGCAATATTTACAAAGGATACCTTAGGGACTTCCTCCCTAGTGAGCTTGTTTAAAGTCACTAAGCTTGACTTTGGTTTCCTTCTTAACTTTGGTTCAAATACCAAGGAGGTGATGAAATCCTCCCTGGAACCTCTTGGTCACTGTGAAGCTGATCCTTGATCACCTCACCCTTAGCACACAAACCATATTTCTTCTTGATTTTGAGCCTTGGTCTTGCTTTCCTCAAAGACCTCTTGTTCAGCTTGACTTGAAGATCCTCAACCATACTAGTCAGCTCCTGTACTGACCTCTTGAGCTTCTCAACAGAATCCTCTTGAAGTGGGAACTCAGCCTTTGGGGTTGCCTTATCACCTAAGCTTCCTTGACCACCTTTGTCCTTGATGGTGAAAGGCTGGTCATCAATAGTAGGAAGGTTGGTTGGATTGTGGATATTGAACTTCATAACCACATCTTCAGCAATGTTCAAGGTCACAAGACCTTCCTTGACATCAATGACTGCTCCAACAGTGGCTAAAAATGGCCTCCCTAGCAAGATTGGATCATCAGGCTCCTTTTCCATCTCTATCACCACAAAGTCAGTGTGAACCCTTGCCTTCCCTATCTTAAGTGGGACATTCTCCAACCTTCCAAATACCTCTCTATTTGTCCCATCAGCTAGAAGCACATGGAGATTGGTAGATCTGAAATCAGTTCTTCCAAGCTTTTGGGCTATGGAGTAAGGCATGACACTTGTTGAAGCTCCCAAATCACAAAGACATTGGTTGTAGTGAAGGTAGCTGATTGTGCAGGGCAGATAGAAAGGTCCTGGATCACTGAGCTTTATTGGAATGATCACTCCTCCAAGGTTCTCAAGATCCTTCTCATCTTGAGCTTCAGCCTTCTTACTAGACAAATCAAGCAAAAAAATTTTGTAGAGAGGGTATGGCTCATACTGTTCCAAGGCAGGTCCTCTCTCCTCTTCTTGGTAAGCTATGATGATCTCTTGAATGGCTGATACTTGCTCCTCTTTCTCAACCAAAGCTTCTTCTTTCAAAACCCTCTCTTCCTCTTGTTGCCTAGCCAACATCTCCTTTTTCTCAATTATTTCCCTTAACTCCTTGATCTTCGGTGCTTTGAAACGCCCAGGGAATGGTAGTGGAGGCTTGTAAGCAGGAGGAATGTACTTAGCAGGCTTGACAGCCGGAGTCTTCAGCTCGATCGACCACTCGAGCATGCACTCGATCGAGTGTGTGGTCGAGCTCCTGGTCGAGTTCTCCTGCGAGCTCCTGTTGCTTTGCACAGATGTCACTTGGGGCTTCAGTAACTAATGAATTCCCCCAAACTTGGACGTCACTGTCCTCAGTGACTTCTTCCCCTTGAATTAGGATGGCTTTGGCTGTGAACTCTCTTGGATTTTGAACAGCTTTTCCAGGGAGTTGGTTGGGTTTTGGAGCTGAAGAAGATGCTATGTTACTCTCCATGTACTTCACTCTAGAATTAAGACCTTCAAACTTCATGTTCAGGTCATTATACTGGGATGTAAGCCTTTGGTTCAACTCAGCAAACTGCTTGGCTTCCTCAATCTTCCCTTGGGTTTGACCAATCAACAGCTGCTGTATCATAGCTCTAAGGTCTTGTTCTTGGCCTTGGTTAGTCTGAAACCCTGGTGGGGGACACAACTGGGGCTGGAACACCTGCTGCTGTTGTTTGGGGATATAGTTTTGAAACCCTTGAAGCTGTTGAGGCTGTTGAGGAGGGTAGACTTGATCTTGTGGATTAGCCACATTGGTACTCCTATAAGATAGGTTGTTGTTCTTGAATCCACCTTGGTTGTAGCCCTTGAATCCACCTTGGTTTTGCATATAGCAAAGCTCAGCAAACTCATTCTCCCCCTCTTGAACTGGAGCTTCTTCTTCACCAATGAAGTGTAAGGATTTGGACTGGCTGAGGAGTATCTTGTCAAGTTTCTCATTGACCATCTTCAAATTCTTCTTGTACTTGTCCTCTTGATCAGTTGAGGAACTCCTTATGGTCCTATCATAATCTTCATTATAATTGCCATCTGACTGAGCAAGATTCTCAACTAGTTCCCAGCCTTCATCCACATGCTTGTTGAGGAAGTTCCCATTGGAGGCTGTATCAAGAAGCATTCTGAACTTCGGAAGGACTCCTCTATACAGTGTGCTCAACAATGACTCTATACTGAAACCATGATGAGGGCATTGAGTTTGATAGCCCTTGAATCTCTCCCAAGCTTCACAAAAGCTCTCATTGTTCCTTTGAGCAAATCCAGAGATCTCATTTCTCAATCTAGCAGTCCTAGCATTGGAGAAGTATTGGCCAAGAAAGCCTTCTTACATTGGTCCCAAGTAGTGATAGTACCAGTGGGCAGAGTCTTCTCCCATAAATGAGCCTTGTCCCCAAGAGAGAAAGGGAACAACCTCAGCTTGAAACCATCTTCACTTACTCCATTGATCTTGGTAAGGCCACAGATTCTGTCAAACTCATCAAGATGATCTAGTGGATCCTCCATAGGCAATCCATGAAACTTATTGGCCTGAATCATTGAGATCAATCCACTCTTGATCTCAAAGTTGTTGTTGACAACTGTTGGTGGCACAATGCCAGCTCTTTGGTTGTGTGTGTTGGGTGCATCTCCAGCACCAATATGTCTTGGTCTCTGAACCTGATCCTGATGATCCATAGCTACTGAACCTCTTGTTGTTGCTGAACAACCCTCCTTTTCTTGGATCCTAAACCCTTGGTCAACTTGTTGATACTGTCACTATGCCTTAGAAGATTGTCCTTTCCTTTGGACCTTGTGTGCATCAACAAACGCAAACGATTTTTGCCAGGCAAACGACTGAGCACAGGCTCAAGTAGGAGTGTAGGTCGACTGGAAAATGAGGTTAAAAGAGATCCGGCGTCTCGCTCGAGCAAGTGCTCAATCACTACTCGGTCGAGTGGTGGTCGAGTTGTACCTGAAATGGAACTTCAACCCAGAAACAGAAAATTCAAGCACAGCAACCTCACAAGTGAATAAACGAACTTAATCTTAGACTAATATGGATCCTAAATGTCACAAAAACTAACTCAAACCGGCAATGGCGCCAAATTGAAACATGAATATTTGTGGTGGTGGATGATGAAGGTGGCAGTGTGTGCAATGGTATGATATGGAATGATGGGTGTTTCAATTCCCCTTATGCAGTTGCAGTATAAGAGGTGTCAATCCAATCTGAGTGTTTGTGAACAATCAAGATATGCATATGAATCTAAGTCAAGACAAGTGTAAAGATTGTTTGTCACTAACAATCCTA
Source organism: Camelina hispida (assembly GCA_023657505.1). Taxonomy (NCBI): domain Eukaryota; kingdom Viridiplantae; phylum Streptophyta; class Magnoliopsida; order Brassicales; family Brassicaceae; genus Camelina; species Camelina hispida. Next base: position 34,465,995 of record CP094634.1, on the reverse strand, counting down.
TGATGAAAATGATAAAAAGCAGAAAATAAGCTACAATAACTAGGAACTAGATGCAAATAAACAGGATGATTATGAACTAAGAACAGAAACAGAAACTGTAAACACTAGATATGAACCAATGCAAGACAAGTAATGAACTAGATGCTAAGTGAATGCAATGGAAATTAAACAGGAATGAAACAGGAATGAAACAAGACAAACACAAATCATAAACAAGAGTTCTGGGGATGAACTCGAGCAGCACTCGATCGAGTGTAGGTCGAGTGAGTGGTCGAGCTAGACTAATCCGGGAAAACAGAGCAATGCAATAAAAACAGAGTAAAGCAAACACAAATCAAACAGCAAGCAAATAACAAGATTAAGACTTTAAAATCAATAAACAAAGAAGGTTCCTGAGGATGGATTCATGGGATGGACTGATCATTGTGATTATCTTGTCAACAAATCTCAAGCAAGCTATGAGCTGATCTAGACATACTAATCTAAGACAAGTTTCTCCCACTCTCATGGTCAAGAAACAATCAAACCTATGCATCTTCTAGACTTGTTCTCACAAAGAAAAGAATCTACACAAGCAGGCGTTAAGCAATACATCTCAAACCAAACAAGACCTCTAATCTCTTAGCAAGCCTAATGGTAAGCTCTAGATCTAGCCTTATCTATGCCTCCTAAACATTGGTGTGATGCTAAGAAGCTTGAAATCAGACTCTACCCTCTCAGATATAGAATCAGCATTAAGATCATCTACCCTAGAAGAGATCTACAACAATCAAGCTTGACCAAGTCACACAAATCACAAGATCAACCCATCCTAACCATCCTCAAGATCCTAAGAAGACTACTCACAACAAGACATGATCAAACAAATCATAAACCCAGAAATTATTGAAACTTGCATGATTAGAAAGATAAGATTAAGATCTACAACTTTAAAGAAGAAATCAAACTCAGATTCTCAATACTTAGAAAAATATGGAACCAACAAGTAATGAAGAATTTCTTCTTTTTTAAGTACAAAATCCAAAAAGAAAATCAAAAGGCAAAAGGAATAAATCCTAAAAAGGTAAAAACTAGGTTTTGATAATATCTAAAAGCTGGACTAAAAACTAGATTCTTTGGTGGCTGTGTACAAGGCTTTATATAGGAAGGGGAGTGGAAGCCCTAAATGGGAAAAGTCAAAGTGGTCAATGGATCGGTCAACTCGACCAGTGCTCGGTCGAGTGACAGGTCGAGCTGGCTTCTCTTGTGCAACTCCACTCGGTCGAATCCATCTCCCACTCGGTCGAGTGCTTGGTCGAGCTGGACTCCGGACCTTGGTTCTTCAGCCTTAACTCCCTTGTTTCCTCCTCCTGATTGCTTCACATCTCTTCTCCTTTGCTTCCATGCTCCTTAAGTTCCAAAATCACCTATTTATGCATGAAAAGATGCAAATGCAAATGCAACTACACTCTAATACATGATTAGTCCTAAAGCTACACAATAATGGTGAAAATGGATAGAAAAATATGCAAAAGATGTAAATAAACTAAAGGAAAACAAGGTAAAATATATGAACATCAGAGGCCTTGGCTGCACATCGCCTTACCAAAAAAATAGCATCTAATAAACTTAATTAAATTTTAACGGTGACAAGTGGATTAGTGCTTTCAGATTTGCCCACGTGATTTAATAGTGGTAGGTGAATGAAATCGCTGGCTTGGTAATTATTCTCACTGTCTCACAAAAATTGATGTTTTGATACTTTCATACATATTAAGAAAATTTTTAGTTTTTATTTGTAAATTAATTTATAATTATTTTTTGGTAGAGAGATAAAATATAATCCAATAACAATTCAAAAATTTAAATATTTTCAATGATTACTTCTTAAAGTTTACAAAACATCAATTTTTGTGAGACAAAAAAAATATCTCAAACATCAATCTTTGTGAGACAGAGGAAGTATGAAACAAGATTATTGACATTTTCTTCTAGAATTATTATTTTTTGTTTGAATTCTTCCACGTTTAGCTTTAGCTGATTACTACTAATTTATTATTTCGTTTTGTAATTTAACGTCATTCTATCACTTCACCATTTTAAGCTAAAAATAATATTGGATAGTAAATTGTTTTGCCAAAATATTTTTTGCTGATAGAGTAACATTTAGAAAACGTTTCATACATGATACAAATAAGTTCGTATATGTTAGGTGATAATAGTAATGAATCTCTTTTCTCTGGATCTCCATATATTATATACTTAAATCATATTATCGAGACATCTGAAAAAGATCTGAAACATTTTGTTGTCTCCACTGTAGGTTGTGTTGTTATATAAAAAAGAACAACATAACTAACGTTGCGTTGGGTTTGTGGTTTAAGTATATAAGTTGGATCCATGTGCTCACTAGTTCAATTTTTTGGTGGGAGGGATGTTTTATTTTTTATGTCATGTCAAAAAAGTATTAGTAAAGGTTAGTTATGGACCATGACGAGATTAAGGGCCTGTTTTTTTCAATGTCGCTCATCCAGCGATAGCGACCAAAGAAAATAGACAAAAACAAAATCGTAATTAGTTACATAGGCGCTGCAATTGGGAAAGAAGTCGCCGTTATTGTTGCAATAAACAAAGGCAACTGTCGCTTGAAAAATCCAGCGACACTGCTTTTACCCCGCGACTCTTTTCTCTCACTCTAGCGACTAGTCCATCATCGTCGTTTTGCATCTACCATTGTCGTTTTGCTTTGTTAAATGCCGTTTTCATCGTCGTTATTATCTGTAGCTGTTGCTACTCCCGCGATTAGTAAAAGAACATGCCCTAAGACTTAGGTGAACCCCTCCTAGTTAAGACAAAACAAAACAAGTTCTGAAAATTTTAATTGTTTTTAAAATATTGTAAAAGATTTTAAGGGTTCAACATAAATTGCTCTCTCATAGAGGCAGTTAGGAGTACATGTTAATGTTTCATAAAAAATGGACGGACCTCTCCAGTAGTCGGGATCGTGCAAAATCGAAAGTCATAATTTAAGGTGGGATAAGTTTGGTGTTCTCAGAACTGTGATTCTTGGTGGACACTAGGCCAATGCCTGCAAAATATCATAGGCTTTCAAAATATTGCGAAGAAGGTAAATATCGTGGATTTATCGAGTTACATTTTACCTTAAATTTATGAAACTTTTAAACTACAAGTCTGCAACCTTGACATCGTAAATTCTAACAAACATTTTTAAGGTTCGTCGAATACGTCATGATAATCGTGACATAGAAATAAATTCACAAGGACTCATGCATAAAGGATTTGAGAAAAATTGTGATAGAAAATATAGACAAAACATATTTAAAAGCCAAGATATATACAACAAAAAGAAAAACATAAATACGAAAATGGAAAGCTACTATAATAAGAAACAAATCAGATGAAGATAAATCCTCAAAAGAAAGAGATCATTATATTGTATGACTCAATATATAGGTTTATTTAGTAAACAAATCTAAAATAGATTTGAGATTAACCTAAAAATTATTTTTCATTTCTGATTTCGTTTTGTTTTTGCCAACCTTTTCCTTTTCTTCTTAGTGCCTTGGTGGGGGTAACGTTTCTCCTCTTTCTACTATACATTTCTTACTTTTTTTGTTTGTTTGTTTGCATCTCCTATATAAACCCTATATATAATTTTTATTTTTATCTTGAGGAATAAAACTATAGTCCCGTGATTGAGTTAGATCTCTTCGTCCTCTGCTTTACCAATGAATCCAATCATATCTTCTTTGTTTACTCTCTCTTTGCTTTCTTCATTCCTCTCGCTATCAACATCATCAACGCATGCGCAACAATGTCATTTTCCAGCAATCTTTAACTTTGGTGACTCTAACTCCGACACCGGGGGTCTCTCTGCCGCTTTTGGCCAAGCTGGTCCTCCTCATGGCTCTTCCTTCTTCGGCTCACCGGCTGGAAGATACTGTGACGGTCGCCTCGTCATTGATTTCATAGGTAAAACCAAACTCTTTTTCTATCTATTGACTATAGCGTTTTGCGTTTTACTGATATGGCTTCGTTTCTTGAAACATAGCGGAGAGTCTTGGATTGCCGTATCTAAGCGCGTTTCTAGACTCGGTTGGTTCAAACTTCAGCCACGGAGCTAACTTCGCGACTGCGGGGTCTCCCATCAGAGCTCTTAACTCCACTCTACGTCAAAGTGGATTCAGCCCTTTCTCACTCGACGTTCAGTTCGTTCAGTTTTACAATTTTCACAACAGATCTCAAACTGTTCGTAGTCGTGGAGGGGTTTACAAGACCATGTTGCCTGACGCAGACAGCTTCTCACAGGCTTTGTACACGTTTGACATGGGACAGAACGATCTTACTGCAGGTTACTTCGCTAATAAAACCGTGGAACAAGTTGAAGCCGAAGAATGCTATCAAGGTTTGGTCTCTCTGCTTTTGTTCTCTGCTTTGGCTTGAAGGATAATATAAAAATGTGCTTTTGTTTTGTTTTTGGTGATAGAATATTTATGGACAAGGAGGGAGATACTTCTGGATTCACAACACAGGACCTATTGGTTGTTTAGCGTATGTGATTGAACGGTTTCCGATTAAAGCATCAGACTTTGATGCACACGGATGTGTCTCTTCCTTGAACCACTTAGCTCAACAGTTCAATCACGCTTTGAAACAAGCAGTGATCGAGCTAAGAGCTTCGTTAGCTGAAGCAGCCATCAGTTATGTAGATGTCTACTCTGTCAAGCATGAGTTGTTTCTTCACGCTCAGGGCCATGGGTTCAAGAGATCGTTGATTTCATGTTGTGGACATGGAGGGAAGTATAACTACAACAAGGGCATTGGATGTGGAATGAAAAAGACTGTGAAAGGTAAAGAGATTTACATTGGGAAGCCGTGTGATGAGCCTGGTAAGGCTGTTGTGTGGGATGGTGTACACTTCACACAGGCTGCTAACAAATTCATCTTCGATAAGATAGCGCCCGGGCTGAGCATGGCTTGCCACAGGCAGTGACAACAAGAAGAAACAAGCTTTTCTTCTGTTCTATGAGTTTGTTATAATCCATTAGAAAGGAAACAAATATAAGAAAACGATTTGGTTGTCAATGATATGAACTTATTAAGTAAGCAATAAGATTTTTTTGGTGAGATAGGTTCATCATTTTATCAACAAGAATCTACATAACCATTAAAAGTCACCAAAGGATATGATACTATAGAGACAACTCAACAAGCATATATGCATGTACAGAGTAAGTTGATAAGAGTCTTCAGCATTTGTAGTGATCGAGATCTATGATCACCACTGTGATATCATCCATGTTACCTCTATTCCCAGCCAGGTTAGTGAGTTCTTTGCAAGCAGCCTTGGCCCAAGAAGACTCGGAGTCCATCTTCATTCGCCTCACCGGTGTGGTCCTCCGTAACCTTGAAAGTGGACTCCCGTTTTCACAGTAGGGTGAGGGTGATTCATTCTCTGAGTTGTTGTAGCTACTTGGGGACATTGCACATAATGGAGATTGAACTGGTGGTGAATCGAGCAGCGAAACACGACGGAGTTTCGAAGATGGGCTCACATTGACATGGCCCTGCCCCAAGTTCTCCGCCTCACTTTCTGTAGGTGTCTTCCTCTGAGCTAGAACACGCAGCACGGTGTCAACCGCATCTTGGTTAGTGACCACATCCCAAAGTCCATCAGAAGCTAAGACAAGAAACTCCATATCTTGTTCCAATTTGAGTATTCTTGTTTCAGGTTCAGCAACCACCCACTTCTTCAAGTTTGCATCTCCAATGCTTCTGGAAACAGCGAGTGTCCCATTAACTCTCCAAGCCCCTCGATGAAGATCAACATAACCCCCCTACAGATCAAAAATCCAAGTATCAAGTACTACTCTCTCAAGTCTCAACACACAATTCTCAGCAAAAAAAAATACAAACTTCTTCACAGCCTTACCTCACTCTCAATTCTTTCCTTTTCATCATCCCTTCCAGCTTTGTGATCAGCAGTAAGAGCCTCAGCAACACCTGCCCTGCACAAAACAGCTCTACAATCTCCCAAATTCGAGACAATCATCTCCTGATCTTGTACCAAAGCAGTAACACAGCAAGCACCACTCACAACACCCTGTGTAATTTCTACCAGTAAGTGTACAAGTAGATTGATTAAAGAAGGCAAATAAATTCAAAGATCCTTCTTTTTTGTTACCTGTTCTAAGAAATCACGATCAGTCCTCAAGTAAGCAGCTTTAAAGGCTTCAACTTTCTCATCATCCTCCTTACAGTTCTTCATCATCTCAAGAACATGTTTGTGCAAATTCTCAGCCACAAATTCAGCAGCTTTCCCACCTCCATGACCATCATAAACTCCAAAGAAACCCTTCAAAATCAATCCATTAAAACACACTCAAAGATTTCAAACCTAATCATATCCAATCAAGAGAAGGAAGGAAAGATACATTTTTGGAGTTACCAAGCAAACAAGGAACAACTCTGTGAGTATCTTCCATAAACTTCTTCTTTCCCTTCCTGGAGACAAGGCCAAAACCGTTACCACCGAGGGATGCGGCGTCGTTTTGGTGAGCAAAGTCTCTGAAAATGGAGTACTCAGTTCGAGCCGGTTTAATTTCAGGGATATCTAACTGGGTAGGTCTCTTTCTCCTCATAGTCAAAGGTAAGACCTTTGGGATCATCAACAAAGGAGAAGAAGAACTCAAGGCCAAGGGTGATGATGTATTAGCAACCATGGGAGAAGAAAGGTTCGTCTTTTTTTCACCAGAGGCGAGTGAAGTAGTACTCATATCGTTGTCACAGAGCAACGGCTACGAGAACTGTGTGAGCGGAAAGAAAAGTCAATTGGGTAAAAGTTTTATAGATGATGCTCTCTTCTTTAGGGTTTTTTTTGGCTCAGTCAAAATTGAAGAAAAGTTCAGATTTTTTCAAACGTTTAAATCGGAGAAAACTTTGGAGACTGGAGAGAGAAAAGGAAACGGTAAAATGTAACCGAAGAATTCAGTCTTCCCTTACATAAATTTTTTAGGATTTATGTTCTTTATTTGGTTCATTGTATATCTCTAATTAATTAATGAAATATTAACAAAAAAACAAAAACAATATATTAGCTGTTTTTTTTGCTTTATATGGATGAGTTGTAATTTACTAATATGTGTACATGTGTAATTAACACATTGTATTACCTTAAATGGTTTACTATATACAATGAATATGACTAAAACAATTAGATGACATTCCATATAATCCATTTTTTGTAATAAAATTCATAAATTTAATTATAAGGCATTTGTAAAAAATGATACAGTAGAACCTCTATAAATTAATACTCTTTAAATTAATACTCGCTATAAATTAATAAATTCTTCCGGTCCCGAGTTGGGCCGGTGTAAAAAATGACACATTTTGATAAAATAATAAGATAATAATTTTTTTTGAAATCCTATGTAAAAATATGGTCCTATCAATATCATAAATTAATAATCAAGTAAACTAAATATATATATATATATAATAGTACATATATATCTAAGAAAATCTAGTGAGATATAATTTATATTGTTGTTTCCCTATCTAAGAAAATCTAGTGAAATATGATTTTATTGTTGTTTGCATATTCTTGAATTTGCATTCTTGTTAGAGTTCATCTCTAATCTTTTGTTATCTTTCCAAATCGCATCTAAAAATTGTGAATATCCATAGATGCAATAATTATTTCTTTAGTAAGATGGTTTTAAAGATAATGTAATATCTTCTTCGACTTCATCATTACCATGAAGGATAGTAGTAGCAATTTCTTCTAAACTCTAAACTTCTAACATTTATCATTTTTACTTAGATAATCTAGTAAACAATTGACATTCATCCTGTTACGATAACTAAGATTATAAATTCAAAAAATCTTTAAAAATGTAAATGATAACAAAAGTATCTTATTTTGTAATATAAAATTTCCAAAATTATGAAAATAAGAAAATCTCTTCATAAAAATTAATAAATTAATAATTATTAATTTATCGATAAATTAAAACCTCTATAAATTAATAAAATTTCATGGTCCCGACCTTATTAATTTATAGAGGTTTTACTGTACATATTATCACAATGTATGACTTCATATTATATAATTTGCAACTTTAGATTTGAACTTAATATATATTTAATCATGATATTATAAAAATAATAATGTTTTATTATTTAGTAAAGAAACATGCTTAAGCGTCAACAACGACAACCGGAAAATAGGATATGCCTAGGCGTTATACATTAATCTGTCAATTCGACTTTTTAGTTCACGTAAATTATGCATTTAGTCAAATATTATTAAAATATAATCGAACAATACATTCATACTTACATAAATTTTTAGTATCTATGTTTTCTATTAGATTTGATGTATATATTTAAACAATTTATATAAAAAAAAAAACACATATATTCGTTAAATTTTGCCACATATGTGGGTTATATGTAATTTAATAGAATGTGTATATATGTTTAGTTAAAACATTGTAGTACCTTAAATGATTAACTATATACAATGAATATACAATATTATGTGTTTAGAAAAAAAAAATATGTTTATAGATCTTATAGATTTTTAAAAACAATTAGGTTATACTCCAAATAATGCACTTGATATAACAAAATTATGATATAAATTTACAGCCAAGCTAGCATTATTTTGAGGAGTTTGGGAAACTTAATTTACTGACCCTTCTCACCCTTCTAGTTGTTGGCGGAGTGGCACATAGCAAAAAAATGTTATTGGGGAACAAATCCAAGAAAGCCCAAACTGAAATCTCCACTATAAAAGGCAGCAGGTAATCCATTTTTCCCTCAATTTTTTTCAAGTCCGGCAGATCCAGAGATTCCTGACTCAAGCTTAGAGTTCAATACGGAAATATATATGTCTATATAATGTATGTTGAACGCATAATAAGTCATTTGCACAAAAATAAGACATCTTATATGATTTGATGTTATATAAGTTGCAACTTTATATTTGAACTTAAAATATAATCATTGCATTTCATTATGTTATGATATATGATATTATAAAAAATAATAATGTTCTATTATTTAGTTAGTAAAGAAAGATGTTTAAGTGTTAAAAAAGATAATGAAAAAAATTATCTTCTAAGACGTTATACATTAATTTGCCAATCCGGCATTTTAGTTCACTGAAATTATGTATTTAGTCAAATATTATTAAAAATATATATTTTGTTTGATAAAATAACTCATTTTGAGTTTTCATGGATCTAAATTTATTTTTCTTTCATATTGGTTTGATCTATTTTATCTAAAAACATATATAATATCAAATCATATATAACACGTAAAATCAAAGAAATCTCAGTTTTTAAACATTCAAATAGGAAAAGCAAAATAAAAATAATATCTCAAATAGTTCAATATTCATTTACTGTTATTAGACTTAGAATTAGATTGTTTGGAGAGATGGAGACACTTTTTAAACCTTTACACTACATCCACATGTGCCCAATTAGTGCAAGTGTGATTTATATGAGCAATGATATATATATATATATAACGCATAATAAGTATTTTGAAAAATAAATATACATTATGTTGACAAAAAAAAAGAAAAATATACATTATCATAGCATATGTATATTTGACTTGGTGTTATATAAGTTATAAACTTAGTATTGAACTTAAAATATAATGTACAATTATGTTCAAACTGGGATATTACTAAAAAGATCTAATGTACAATTTGGGAAAAACCTTGTTTAAACGTCAATGAAGATACCAGAAAAGAAGTTGTCGAGACGTTATACATTAATCTGCCAATCTAGTTTTTCTAATTTACTGAAATTATGTGTTTAGTCAAATATTATTAAAATATTATTTTGCTAAGTAAAATAACTATTTTTTTAGTTTTCATGGATCTAAAGATGTTTGTCATCCATACTGATATGATTTTTTTTTTTATGGCAACATCATATTGATATGATATTCTACCTAAAAACCTATATATATAATTTCTAGAAATCTTTTATTCCATTTAGTGTGTGAAACAAAATGGATGAGACAAATTTATTGAAATTACTTTTAATACTTAAAACTTGAAAATTATCCAGATATGTATATAGTAATATTAGAGTGAAAATGTCATTTGATACAAAACTTAATATTTTTTCACGAAAATTGTATTTACAAGATATATGTTTCGTTACAAAAAGCCCTTTAAATTAATGGCTAATTATTTTTCTTGTAAAAAGCGGTTATATAGTTTCAAAAAGAGAAAAAGAAAAACAAATATTAAAAGCATTACATTATTTTAACCTTTTCTACAAAGTTTTGTTTGCTAACTTTAAAGTATTGTTAGCACAAGCCCAAGGACCCAAGAGCCTTAAAAGTTAATTAAAATGTTTAAATCAGGAAAATCAAGGTCTAATGATACTCTATTTGACTCGTGATTGTGTCTCTAACTATATCCATCGTGAGGCCCATCTCTGGTCCCTCGTTCATTAATCATTGTCGTCATTATATTCTAAACTCAGCTCAAGATGGTATCAGAAAGTGATACTTAAATGTAAGAAAAATTGAGTACCAAATATCATGGACGATTTAGAAATCCGATGCAGGGTTGGTGTTGTTGACTTTATTACCAATACGGACGATTCTGGTTAGCCGCCAACGACTAAAATTCTTCTTACATAATGAGACTTGTGTTAGCCATAATATTTGTTGCTAACCTAAGGGTCTTTATCCTCAAACTTTGATTTTGCAAAGAGAGACAGAACACAAACTTTGATTTATGTTTCCGTAGGGCTTTTACAAAATTCAAATGAACACCATACACATTCATATGGTGAAATCATAGTACAAGGGGAGCAACGAAATGGAGTAATCATGAACCGTTGACGATTCCATGTAACTTCCATTAACGTATTTAAATAAGAGATCATGCTTATGATGATGCGGTGGTCTCTCTCCTCCTCGGTGCGCCACGTCAGCAGCAACTAGAGTCATGGTCCGTTTCTGCATAGTCATCAACACGTTTTGCCACGTGTTGACCCTTGACTGTTCCTTTCCGTGAACCCCGACGTTCATTTCCGACAAGTCCTCGCTTCTCACGCCCATCACTTCCTCTGGTTTGGCACCATCGAGGATCCAGATCAGACAAGAACAAAACCCTTTCGAGATCTCCGAATCACTGTCTGCTTTAAACCTCATCCTCCCAAACTCATCCATCTTTATCTCCAACCAAACCTGAGTCGTACACCCCGTAACTCGGTTAGCCGAGACGCGAGCCGTGTCATCTAGTGGGGCTAGATCCGCCGCGTAGTTCAAGAGACGTTTCACTCGGTCGATCGGTTCGGTTAAGGACCGGAACTCTGATACGAGGATGCGAAGCTTGTCCGAGGTATTTGTCCCCAAGGGAGCTTCAACCGTTGCGAAAGAAAGAGCGCTTGGTGCGTTCGGACTCGAACGGAGATTAAGAGAATCGCGCATGCATCTAATGGTTTTAGGACAGGATCTTGGGACTTTGGAAGAGAATCTTGGGTTCTGGGAAGCATTTTTTGGTGGTCTGGAGGAAAATATCAAAGGAGGAGAAGCAAAGACCTTGAACGATGATGAAGTGTTCATGGTCCGTAAAAAAAGTCAATGAAAGAAAGGAAAAAAATTAATAGGAGCAGAAGGTAGAAGAAGACGAGAGAGAGAGAGATATTTAAGGGCAATCAGAGGAGAGCTCCTTCAACGCGACAGAGAGAGGATGATGATTAGATAGATGTATAGAGCCTTCTATAACCCGCCAAAACTATTTGCATTAATTACATTTTGTTTATTGTTTTTGTTAAAAGATTGTTAATGTTATTAGAATTATGTAAAATAGTAAATTAAATTATATAAAGAAATTGATGTTTGTATAAAGTTCTAATATAAGAATGACTATGTATATTCTTAACAAAAATTTCTACTAATTTTGAAGTCTGTAAAAACATATTTTTGCCGTTTAAACATCAACAATTTGAATAGAATCACAAGTTTAAATTAAAATTCGTTTTCTTTCTATATTCAATCATAGTTTATCTTTACTTGCCTTCCGTTTAGTTTTTGGACTAATTGAGCGGTTTAGATCTTAATCAACCAAAAAAAAGAATTTGGACGACATTTCAAACTTATTTCTAGTATTGATAAGAAAATGGTTTTTTATTCTATTTTTGTCAACAAAAAAAATGGCACCCTAGTTATTTAAGTTTAAAGACAAAATTAGCAATCACTGGACCATCGTGAATTAATTTACTAATTTGGAATTTGCATTTCACACATACGAAAGTAACCCTCCTTTTTAGATCCTCAGCGAAAAGAAGAAGTTCAGTGCATGTATAGTTTGACAGAATCTGGAAATAAATATCGGTAACACAATACCACTTAAATTTGAATTGGTATACCAACCATATCTTTTTGCTATTTTAACTACCAATCATTACGTTGTATATTAACTTTAGTCAAAAGCAAATCCAACGTACTATGATGCTAATTAAATGTAAAACTCTAATTGAGTTGGAATTTTGAGTATTTGGTATTTAACTAGATACAATTATATAATTATTTTCAATGTTATCCTATAACCTAGGAGTATTATTTTGTTTTAACAGTGACATGTAACGCGTTGATAAAGAGTGGGCGGGTATAAGTTCAGTCGATGATACAAACACGACCAAGTCAAAATGAAGACTCAATTAGAAAGAGAAATATAGGCTATTCAAAACCAAAATTACGATATGGTTTTTGTTTATCATTAGAGGCTAAATAGAGAAAGATACGATGGACAACAGGACAAGGATTTGAGGCAGCCACAGCACTGACCAATCGATATTGGAGGATAGAGTGACACGTGACTGACTCGCCTCTCGCTCTTCCAAGTTCCAACAAACGTCTTCTCTATTAAAAATAAATTATCATTTTCGGGGAAGACAAAAGCATATTCGATTCGACGACCCCTGATTCTTGAGGAGCCCATGATGTCGGAAAAAGACTTGAGATATCATATGGTTAAATAGTGTAAAATAGTTTTCATTTCGTCATAGCTTACGGCTACACTTGATTTGATTGATTGGGACCAAATACCACGTTTTAAACTTGTTTTTTAATTTTCTATTCCATAAAATATCTTAACCAATTCGTTTCCTATTTACACTATTAAAAAAGTAAAAGATGTATTATTGGTAGATCACTTAGAGTCTGAATGGTAACTGCGGTCGGGGCGGACAAATCTGTCTGCGGACCAAACCGCTATGTTTTAAGTGTGGACAACAGACCGCTGCGGTCGAAGTCTATTTATAAGGAAAAGCGGTCCGCAGTTGGACCGCTGCGGTTTTGTTTCTATTTTCTGTAGACCGTACCACTGCGGACTAAACATAATGAATGGTAAATGAAAAGCGGTCTGATCCACATATGGATTTGTCCGCCCCAACCGCTGCAACCATTCACACCCTTAAAATAATAGATAAACTAAGATGATTCCACCATTTTGTATATACAACGTTCCAAATTATATTATTCACTGATCACTCGTAAACAATTTATACGATGTAAAAAAAAGTTACTTTCGGTTAATCAATCGTTACAAAAGAGTGTAACCATATCGGTAATGTATTGCTTAATCACAAAACGAAGATGAAATGGACTTGGTCTCATATAGGCATATTATATGAGTTGGTTTATCCTTTGCATTTTCTTGGCACGAAATCTATTGAGAATCAGACAAATTCGCCAAATTGTGGAGTATATTGTCATAATTAAACGTATTTATATTTTTAAATGTTTAGTGAAATTAACTAAGCTGACGTAAAACCACAAGCCTAATTCTCTCCCACCTCTCTCCTCCAAAAACACAAAGCAGCGGCCGCCAAGATTTCTCGGCTAACATCCGGTGGCTTTATAGCCCCAGCATTGTGCCTCCTTTGCTTTTAATTGTTTTTTTTTCTCGCCTCTGTCCTTGTCTGGCCATTGATTGTCGTCTTTTGTTATTTCGGTGGAGTTTCTCCTTTCCTTTGAAGATCCAGATCTGATCCGTGTGATGCTCGGTGGTATTTAATCGAGGGGTTTCTTATTACAGGAAGGTGGTCTTGATTCCCTGTCTCGTTATCGATCTCAATCTCACCAAGTTAAGCGTGCTTGGTATATCTCCTGTTTGCTTGATGGTGGCTTTAGTTATTGTTTGGTGGCTTAGTTTTGTGGCTGTTTGGGTCTCTGGATCCTTTGTTTAGAGGTCTTCTAGGGTTTGTATGGCGTAGACATGGTTCCCTCTAAGGTTCTTTGTGGTATGTTAGGCTTTAATCGTTGAATGTGGCTAAGGTCTTTTGGTTTTGATATCGAAGCTTTGCTCTACCTCTACTTTGAGTCCCCTTGCTGGTTTGTGGTTGTGAGTTTCCCTGGGTTTGTTTCTTGGTGTGAGCATTTGGATGTTATTTTGTTGTTGAGTCACCTACTAGCCTCTCTTTGAGTTTCCTTGTGAAGTTTTGGAGTTAGGTTTTAGTCAAAGCAGTAGAATAGTTCTCTAGTTCTTCTCTTGCGAGGACGTCACCAGTTTTATGTCTGTAGGTGGCTGAAACTAGGTCGACGAGTGTCCGCGTGTAAGAAAAGTTGATCTTGCGTGGTTTGTTTCCAGTCGATTTCAAGGTTTTTCTTTGTCCCTAGGGTTTCTTGTTCTCATTGCCTGGCTGGTGAGTTTCTTGGGTAGTTGTATTTGTGTCTTTGGTCGCATTGGTTTCTTGCTCTCCTCTCCGTCGGTGTGCTTCCAGTTTTGGCGTCGGTGTGAGGTCTATCCGGCCTAATTGATTCTTCCGACTCATAATGTTCTCGAGAGAAGCTTTGCAGGAGTCTCTCGTGCCTTTGTACAATTATAGTGTTTAGGTTTTCATTCTATCCAAAGCATTTGTACTTCCATAGATTTTTGCTTAAGCGTTTGCTTCTTATCAGTTTCCCCGATCTTTTGGGACTTAGCTTCCCTCTTTTTGGCTAATGACTCTGGGGACATTCAGTAGTCCTCCAGCTCTTGTAATTTCAAGTTGTATCCTTCTTTGGGTTCATTAATAAAATTCAGATGACAAAAAAAAAAAAAAAAAAAGTAAAACCACAAGCCTAAGCCTAGATCTAACACTACTTAGCAGAACCTTCTGTTATATTTTGTTTCCTTTTGATTTGTCTTGCTAGTTCGAAGTCTTAAGTTTCTAACTGAAGTTGACAAATTTTTTTTTTTTAACTAAAGTTTAAGGGAAAAAACCCAAAAAACAATCCATCTAATTTTTTATCTGGACGATTAATACATGTAGTTATTAAATTGGACAAAAAATACTTGGTTTAATTTCCATTGTCTTAAAAAGCTATTATTTTATTTATAATGGTAGATCCATACTTACGACTTAACAATCGTTAACACTAGTGACGGAATTATTAACCACGGTTAAAAGATAATCCCATGTGGTTAATTAGTCGTAAACAAAGACACTGTTGCCTTTTATTTTATTTCCCAAATCGATTCGGGATCTAAGAACCCTAAAAGCATTCACCATTTGTTCATTCATTGCCCTAAGAGATTCTTTCAGCTGCTTGATCTCATCTTTCGCCTCTAGTAAGCTCACCTTCTGCCACCCATATAGCTTATATGTTCATATGCCCAACTGAAGAATCCATGAACAACACATTTATAGAATCTTCTGTTGGAGTAAGCTTGAAGAAAGCTTAAAGTGGAAACTAGTCCTAGTCTTATTATGTTTGTGTTGACAAAGAGATAATGATCAAATGTCTAGGAGTTATCTAGATATGTGAGGATTCCTATAAGGACTAGGATTAGCAAAGTAGTATATAAGGAGGTGTTGAGATGTGACACAACTTATGTGATTTGAGAGAGAAAGAGAGATTGAAAGCTTGAGTTTTTGAGATAGTTTTCTTAAGCTAATATAAAGGGAGTTATACTTTATAAATCTTGTGTTCTTAAACAAACCTATTTCTATATTTCGTATCAGAGCTTTGCTCGATCATCGAAAGAATCATGTCCGAGCTTGCACTACCACCACCACCACCCAAAGAAGGAGGAGGTTCTTCCTCCATTGTTTGTCCTATGCTTAACACAAGCAACTATACTATATGGGCGATGAAGATGAAGATCACACTCAAAGTTCATAAAGTCTGGGATGCCATAGAAGCGAAGACCGACCAAGTCAACGAGGATAAGAATAATATAGCCATGGCTTTGCTATTCCAATCGATACCCGAGAGTTTAATTTTGCAAGTTTGAGACCATGGTACAACAAAGAAAATACGGGAAGCAATCCTGGCTAGAAACATTGGAGCAGAACGTGTTAGAGAAACAAGATTACAAACTCTGATGGCTGAGTTTGATCGATTGAAGATGCAGGAATCTGAGACAATTGATGACTTTGTTGGTAAGCTTGCTGCAATCGGATCGAAGTCAGCTGCACTAGGAACAAACATAGAAGAACCAAAGGTTGTTAAGAAATTTCTTAACAGTCTTCCTCGCAGAAAATTCATTCATATGGTTGCTTCCTTAGAACAATTTTTGGATTTAAATACTGTAAGCTTTGAGGATGTTGTTGGTCACTTAAAGACTTATGAAGAACGAATCAGTGCTGAAGAAGAATCTCAGGAGGAACAGAGCAAGCTTATGTATTGGAACATAAATCCCAGTGTGAATAAGAACCAACAGTACAAGGAATACAATGGAGACTTTGGAGGTTACATAGGAAGAGGTCGTGGAGGTAGATTTGGATATAGAGGACGAGGAAGAGGACGTTTTGGAGGAAGAGATATGTCACAAGTTGTTTGCTTTAGGTGTGACCAAACTGGACAATTTGCTTCTCATTGTCCTGATCAACTACTCAAGATGCAAGAGACAAAAGAGACTGATAACAAAGACACGCAGGACGCAGATGAACTCTTGATGCATGAGGTAGTTTTTCTGAATGAGAAGCGTGTTATTACAAGTAAGTTCGAGACTAGCATAGATGGAGATAATATCTGGTACTTGGATAATGGTGCCAGTAACCACATGACTGGTGATAGAAGGTATTTTGATCAGCTTGATCTATCTGTTACTGGAAAGGTACGCTTCGGAGATATTCGCGGGTCGACATAAAGGGAAAAGGAACAATTGCTTTTATTGATCAGAATGGCAAGACGAGAGAGATGATTGATGTTTACTTCATTCTTGATCTAATAAGCAATACTATTAGCCTTGCTCAAGCTACAAAATTGGGTTGTGACATACGACTACGAGGTAACTACTTGACAATGAAAGATCGAGATGGAAATCTTCTTGTCAAAACAGAGAAATCAAGGAATCTGTTATACAAAGTTCAGATAGGGTTGCGAGACAATGCTTGCTTATATCTTACAGAGATAAATGAGTCAAGAAAGTGGCATGCAAGGATGGGGCATGTGAATTACACCACTTTAGAGGCGATGTTGGATAAAAAGCTAGTCTTAAGAGCACCACAGTTTAAGATGAAGAAAGAAATCTGCAGTTCATGTTTACTTGGGAAGCAAACCAGACAGGTGTTTCCTCAGGAAGCTAGTTTTTGAGCAACAAAGAGACTAGAACTTCTACACGGTGATCTTTGTGGACCAATAACACCAAGTACTTCAGCAGGAAATAGATATGTGTTCGTGATAATTGATGACTTATCTAGGTATATGTGGACTATGCTTTTAAAGGAGAAAGGGTAATCGTTTCAAAAGTTTCAGAGGTTTAAAGCTATGGTAGAAAAAGAAGTTGGAGAGAATATACAAATCCTAAGAACGGATAGAGGAGGAGAGTTTGTGTCTCAAGAATTCAATTATTTTTGTGAAATCTCGGGGATACAGAGACACTTGACAGCTCCATATACACCACAACATAATGGTGTTGTAAAACGGTGCAATAGAACTCTAATGGAAATGGCAAAAAGTATTTTGAAGCACATGCATATGCCAAATTATCTTTGTGGGGAAGCCATAAGACATTCAATATATCTTCTAAACAGAGTTGCTACTCGAGCCTTGAAAGATAAAACTCCATATGAATGCTTTCGAGACAAGAAACCAACTGTTGAACATATTAGGATCTTTGGATGTATTGGTTTCCCAAAGGTAGAGAAGCCTAATCTCAAGAAGCTAGACGACAGGACGAGAATGCTTGTTCACTTGGGAACAGAACCAGGATCTAAGGCGTATCGGTTGTTAGATCCACAATCAAAAAGAATCTTTGTAAGCCGTGATGTTGTGTTTGGGGAGACAAAATGATGGCATTGGTCTCGAGACAGTTCTAAAGAAGGAAGTGATGAAAGCTTTGTAGTGAAGTTTGATGTGTTTGGGAATCATGGTCTTCGAAAGATTGATGACCATGATAAAGCAGATCGGGATATTGGAGATGAGGAAGATTTATGTGATGAAGAGCATGGTGATAATGCTGAGAGTCAGAGTTCTTTACGAGAAGTTAAAACAGAGCCTTACCAACCTGCAATTACCGAGACACAACCTGCAACTACAGTTGCAGAACCTGAGTTACGAAGGTCCCAACGAGTGAAAGTTAAGCCAAAGCATCTTGAGGACTACATATTACTTGTTGAAGAAGAAGGTGAAATCTTGCTTTTGTGTCTTAATAATGAGCCTAGAAATTTTTATAAAGCCAAGGAGTCTAAGGAATGGATAAGAGCTTGTGAGGATGAATTAGGATCAATAGAGAAACTAAGAAATTGGGATCTTGTTGATCTCCCAATAGGAGCAAAACCAATTGGTCTCAAGTGGGTGTTCAAGTTAAAGAGAAATTCTGATGGGAGTATCAACAAATACAAAGCTCGGCTTGTAGCAAAAGGATATGTGCAGAAGTATGGTGTTGATTTTGAGGAAGTCTTCGCACCAGTTGCTAAGATCGAGACTATAAGACTCCTAATTGATCTTGCAGCTTCACATGGATGGGAAATTCATAATCTTGATGTAAAAACAGCCTTCCTTCATGGAGAACTCAAGGAGACTGTTTATGTTAGTCAACCTGAAGGATTTGAGATAAAAGGTAATGAGGGAAAGGTCGACAAGTTCAATAAGGCTTTATATGGCCTACGACAGGCTCCTAGAGCATGGAATAATAAGTTGAATTACATTCTGGAGGAGTTACAGTTTCTCAAATGTTCAAAAGAACCCTCGGTGTATCGAAAGAATGTTGGCAAAGATCTTTTGATAATTGGGGTTTATGTTGATGATTTGTTCGTCACAGGAACAAGCTTGGTTGTTATCAACAAATTTAAGGAGGATATGGCTAGTAAATTTGAGATGAGTGATCTTGGGAGATTGTCATTTTATCTTGGAATGCAAGTACATCAACATCAAGGAGGAATTACTTTAAGTCAAGCTTGGTATGCTTGTAGAATTCTGGAAGACATTGGGATGTTTAGATGCAATGCGGTTCTTATACCTATGGAACCGGAACTGAAGTTGTCAAAAGCAGAGGATGAAGAAGAGATTGATGCAACACTATAAAGAAAGAATGTAGGATGTTTGCATTACTTATTGCACACTCGGCCAGATCTATCTTATTGTGTGGGGATCTTGAGCCTTTATATGCAGAGTTCAAGACACTCACATGGAGTAGCCATGTAACATTGCTTAAGATACTTAAGAGGAACTACTCATCTAGGATTATCTTATGGTAGAGCCAAGGTGCCGAGATTAATCGGTTACAGTGATAGCAGTCATAACGTCGACCCTGATGATGGGAGAAGTACTTCAGGGCACATATTTTACTTTGGTGAGATCCCAATCACATGGTGTTCACAGAAGCAGGATGTTGTAACATTTTCCTCTTGTGAAACAGAGTTTATGGCTGGAACTGAGGCTGCAAAACAAGCAGTTTGGCTCAAATATTTGTTAGTCAAGATTACTGGCTCTGCAGAGGAGAAGCTTGTCATTCGGATCGATAATCAATCGGCGATAGCTCTTACTAAAAACCCTGTTTTTCATGGTAGGAGTAAGCATATTCATAGGCGCTATCATTTCATAAGGGAACGAGTCGAGAATGGTCAGGTTGAGGTTGAGCATGTCCCGGGTACAGAGCAAAGAGTGGACATACTTACAAAAGCATTGGACAAAAACAATTTCAAGGTAATGAGAGATCTCTTGGGAGTACAAGACTTGTCGAAACAGAGCTTCAAGCGTAAGGAGGAGATTGTTGGAGTAAGCTTGAAGAAAGCTTAAAGTGGAAACTAGTCCTAGTCTTATTATGTTTGTGTTGACAAAGAGATAATGATCAAATGTCTAGGAGTTATCTAGATATGTGAGAATTCCTATTAGGACTAGAATTAGCAAAGTAGTATATAAGGAAGTGTTGAGATGTGACACAACTTATGTGGTTTGAGAGAGAAAGAGAGATTGAGAGCTTGAGTTTTTGAGATAGTTTTCTTAAGCTAATATAAAGGAAGTTATACTTTATAAATCTTTTATTCTTAAACAAACATATTTCTATATCTTCTACCCGGATTGTCATTGGTCCATGACTTCGCAACAGTCATAACTCTACCACAAGTGCCGCAAAGAGGACTTCAGCTCCGGCTCAAATTCGCATCAGACCCTAAACTTTGGCTCATCATTCTCTCAAATCAAATGTGATATTAAAAAATGTTGCGTTTAGGGTTCTTAGATCCCAAATCGATTTGGGGAAAAAATAAAAGGGCAACAGTGTCTTTATTTATGACGAATTAACCACATGTGGTTATCTTTTAACCGTAGTTAACAATTTTGTCACTGTTAAGGACTGTTAAGTCGTAAGTATGGATCTACCATTATAAATAAAATGATGGTTTTTTAAGAAGACGAAAATTAAACCAAGTATTTTTTGTCAAATTTAATAACTACAGGTATTAAACGTCTAAAAAAATTAGATGGCGTATTTTCGGGTTTTTTTCCCTAAAGTTTAATGCATAATCCTTATCAAAATAGAATAAACATTGTAAGAAACAAAAAAAAATATATGTTACAAAAAAAAACATAAAGAAAATGAATTGCTCATCAAAGTTTATGCAGTTTGTTCATTTTTTGGGCCTCAGACCATGTATTGAAGTCTACCGAAAGCCTTATTAATCACAATTAGATTGCACACTTGTCCATCCAGTGAAAAGAAAGAGACAATGCTTGTTAAGCTCAATAAAAGAAACATATATCATTGAGTATCATGAGAAAACAGAAGAGCTAGGTGACGGTTGATGGATAAGTGTGCAATTTCCCTCAGTCCCTTATTTCCTTTATGCACTCGACATTGCAAGAGGAGGTGATGGAAGCTTTCTTCATGTTCTCCACATAGTTGACAATTTGTTTAAACTACAAGCTTCCTCTTGAGTTCTTTGTTGCAACACGGAGAACATCATGAAGTTGAATAGCTTTGAAACAATGATAACCTAACTGTGTCTTCAAATCCTTTGTATCAAAGGTTTATGTTATAGCCTAATAATATTATTTATTTTGATGAAATTGCAGGTAATTTTTCTTGGTATGAAAATGTCACAGGACTTTAAATTAGCCATATTAGCAGCTTCATATCTTTGTGTGAGTCTTGAGAAATTAGTTGGTTGTCGTTTGTCAATGACCATATCCGTTTCTATACTTTTATTTGTTTTTCATTCCCACTTAGCTATTTTGTCCCTTTGAAAAGTAAATTATTACTTTGTATTAATATGCTTATCCAAAAATGGTTAGAATGTCCATTGCTGCTTTTATTCCATAAAAGAAGTCTAGCTAGGATAATTTTTAGCTTTATAGGCTTTTGTTTTGGATAAACAAATATAAAACTTTATTTAGCTTTATATACTTTTTGCTAGGAGAGATTATAGATTTTGCAGTAGTCTCCAACTTCGTTTGGCCACCAGAGCTACATTAAAGCCTATGGGAAAAATTATTGCAGGATCTCTTTATATTTTTTGGATTTTGTCATATCTCCAAGAGATATTTTTGTTTATCCCTTTCAGCAAAGCAAATCACCAAAAATTATGAGTTGTAGTTTAAAAAAAAAAAAAAACTTGTGAGTTGTAGTTGTGATTTGTTAAATGATTTTAAAGGGCAATAAAGCAAGACATACAATAAGATGGGAAAGTAGTAACTACTGTTTTGTTTAGTACTCTATGTCTCTCATAGCTAGATGTTTTAGGAATTTTCTTTGTTTCTTAAAGATTGATTTTCTCAAATTTTTTTAAAATATATATATATATATATATTATTATTATTATTTACTTGAGTAAAAAGTGGAGAAGTGGTAAAGAAAAGAGAGGTGAGAAAGAAGAAGTCATATCACTTTAAACAATTAAAAAATAATAATAATAAATTAATTATATTTTTTTCTGCCTTAATATATGTGAAAAATACTAAACATCAAACCATGAGAGATAGAGGGAATATTTTTTTTTTTCATGTTAGATCATGTAAGGATATCATGTATACTTACATATCCATATAATAATTAGATCATGTATGGATATGATGTATTTAAAACAATTTTATAAAGATAAATATATTGTGTCCCATACAAAATATTTTTCTAGATCCGCAACTAATATTAATAAGATATTAGACATGTATAAAAGTAATTTGTTTATGTTTTTCACGTTTTGGTGTAGATCCCCATATTTGTATGGACATCTTTGATAAGGTTTGAAAGAGGGAGAGAGAGGGCATATTTGAAAGTTAGTGTTGGAAAATGAGTATTTTTCAAACTCTCCCTTTATTTCAAAACATAATTATTGACAACAAAGATTTAATTTTTTACACAAATACATTACATTTATAGGGATATTTATTGAAATGAGCATTTTATGGGCATTTGTAGAGAGCTAATAAACGATTATACCCATGCTTTCATACGCTTTCTGCAAAATGCTTCTGATCAACAATTCTTGCTATCACAACCATCAACTCTTACTGTTATGGTTGCTCCGGATCTGCTAACTTATTACCACCGTCACTTTCAACACCATTAACGTCTCCGCCAACAACACCATCTCTTTTGTTGATCCAAATTAACTGTGTTTTGAATAAAGAAAACTAAACCCTAAGAGGGATGATGCAGTGGGAACCTAAGAGGATCAATGTTAGACACAGATCGAATCAAGTAAGAATTTCAATTTTCTCTTAAAATCTCAATTTTTTTCTTTTTTAGTCAAATCTCAAATTTAGAATCAAAATCTTTAGTTTATCTCTAATTCTAAACCAGTTCATCTTAATCTCTAGTTTATCTTCTATGCTCTTTGCTCTCTTGTTGCTTTTTCTTAATCGAGATTCAATATAGGGTTTCAATTAGTGTTTTTCATATTGAAAGAATTTTCAAACTAGTTGAGAAGCAAGCGGAGTTGCACAGTTTACCCTTCGATTTTCTATGAACCAATGTAACACCCGCAAACCGAGTTTCAGTTTCGGTGTTGATCGATGCAAGGTGTGCATCGGTCGACACCACTGCTCGGTTGGGACTCGAATTATTTCTATTTTTCTCCGGTTCGACGAGGTTTGTTGTGCAAACCCTAGCTAAGGCTCGTGTATATAAGGAGAACTCGACGCCTAGGGGTTTTGGTTAGTCGTTTTCGTTCCCGAGAGAGAGAAGAGAAAGAAAATCCCTGGAGAAATCATTCTGTTAGCTTTATGTGCCCGTTTCTTGAGGCAAGGGTCGTGGGAGAAGTTTGCTGTGGTGTGATTCTCGACGATTTGGTTCAGAATTTTCTTGTTAAGAGGTGAGTGTGGGACCATGGCTTATCTAAGCGATTAGATATGTGTTTTTGGTTGATTGATTGCTTGTGTGTTTGTTTGTGCTTGGTTGTGGCCTGTTGAGGTCGGATTTTGCATCACGGACGATATGGCGTCAGTTAAAGCCAAGAGAAGTCGAGGGAGATTGTGTTCGATGATGATTCGCGCAACTGCATTGATCGACGCAAGGAGTGCATCGGTCGACGCAGCTAGGGATTTGGTGGAGACGCGAGGTTGCATTGTTCGATGCAAGGAGTGCATCGGTCGATGCAAAGGCGTTGCATCGGTCGACGCAAAGGAGTTGCATCGGTCGACGCAAAGGCGTTGCATCGGTCGACGCAAAGGCGTTGCATCAGTCGACGCAAAGGCGTTGCGTCGGTCGACGCATGTGTTCAAAGTTGTCTGGTTTGCTTGCTTTTGTGTAATGTTCGTGATTTTATTTTTGCTTGTGTGTATAGCCTAGTAGATGGGAGGATCACCTCACTGAGTATTTATGATAATAATCACGCATCTTAATTGTTGTTAGTGGTGCAGATAAAAGCAAAGTGTGATCGTGGAATCAAGATAATGAAATGTTCTAGTGGCTAGCAAAATAGGTCATTATATGCCTGTTTTTCTTCCTCTTTCTGTAAAACGCTTCCAATCAACAGCCCTTGTTTCTCCGATCACCACCATCGCCTCTTACTGTTATGGTTGCTTCGGATCTGCTAACTTATTACTACTGTCACCTTCAACACTATTAACACCATCTCCTTTGGCGATTTAAAAACGTCTCCGCCAACAACATCATTTCTTCTGATAAACCAAATTAACTTTGTCTTGAATAAAAGAAAACTAAACCCTAAGTGGGATGATGCAGGGAACCCAAAGGGATCAATGTTAGAAAAGGCCTCTTAAATAACTATATTTGGATTATAAACATAAATATTTGTTCAAGTAATACACAATCAAACACAAATGAAGGGCTGCCGAAACACACACTTAATAAATGCATTTTTTGAGCTTATAATTTTCTTTTTGTATAATATTTAGATTAATGGCCTAAAAGCCAAAAACTCTAGCTTTTGAGAAAGCTTGTTACAACTCTTTTTCTCATGCTTTATGCAATGTAACAACCCCTTTCTCAAGAAAAGAAGAGTTATATATTAATCTTCTCCAATAATAGTATTTTTTTATCATATAATTATTAACCTTTTCATTTAATAGAAATTGGTCTCCAAATGTAGCCATGTAGGAGTCTCTCAGACTAAGTTATATACTCCATAGATTGTTTCTTAACACCTAGATTGTCGACTAATCAGTTCATGGAGTTAACTGAATTTAGAAAATTTCTAAAATTTTAAAATCAAAAACAAAAATGTATTTGAAAATCATACAAATGAGACTCTAAAGTCAAACATCAAAATAATCTTTATGGAAAATAAAAAATGCTTACGTTTTCTTCATTTGTGTTTCATTTGTTCTTTTTTTATTGTAATAGCTTCTCTACGTAGACACATGCATTTTGGAAAATAAAACATGCTTACATATTCTTTTATTGTGTATCATTTTTTAAAAGAAAACATGGTGTGACTAAGAATATCGGATTCTCTAATTTTAAGTAATATACATTTTTAAATCTAATAAAAAATCAAATCTTTTTTTTTAACACCTTAATATAAAATCAAATCTATGCCCAAGTTTTTGGCATTGAATAAATGATGATTTATAAGTCACAGACTCATTAACACATATTTTTTCTTTTTTGAAATGATCAAATAAAAAAACGGTTAGTCTTGGATTTTAAAGACTTCATCATTATTCATCAATTTGATTTTTGTAGCTTAATAATAATACTAATATTTATTTATTATTATTATGATTGTTTCCAATATTACTAGTTTTTGGATTTTTTTTTGTTAATTATTTTTTTGTCAACCAAACATTATTTAGAAAAGAATTCCAATGTTGGTAACCTAAATTAGAGGAAAAGAGTATACAAAGAAAACTGCTGAAATTAAAGATCTAGAGGAGCTTTCAAATATTACAGAAAGGTTGGATTTTTTAATTTATTTATGAAATTTTATTAATGTACATGATAAAGTGTTTACTATGTTTTTTCGTACTGAGAGACTACAGTACTACAATCCTTTGTTTCTCTTTTGCTCTACGTAGACTACAGTACTATACAATCCTATAAATAAATATGCTTTTTATTCTTGATTGACAAAATAGAAAAATGCTTTTTATTCTTCTGTGCAAATTTATTCAAAATAACATGGTGCGAGTGTGTCTAAAGATTCAAACTTCTCTATTCTTAAGTAAAATATATTTTAAAATCGATTCAAATCTAATGTAAAATCAAAGTTAAGTCCATCGATATAACCAGTGACACATAATTTTATAATTTTTTTTAAAACATGATTCAATAAATATCATAAGCATCATTGTGTTAACCTTTGCTTGTTGATACATAGTAGTTGATAGTTTGTGAAATATCAATGAACAAAATTAGTTTTCACTACCGACACATGGATTTTGTATGAGAATTTTATTTTATTTAATACATATATGTAGGTTGGTAGAATCATTTTTCGACTGTATAATTTTGACAGCGTTAATCACTTATTTCTTTTTATTTTATTAATAACTAATTTTGGGACCATTTCTTTTTTGACATATAAACAAGCGATGTGAATCATTAGGATTTCTTTTTTTTTTTTAATGATGATTATTTTTTTTAGCTTTATTTATATTAAACTTGAAAAAGAATCTGTTATGGTAAAGTTTATAAATGGGATTGTAATTTAAAAAAATCTTTCAAATATCGACAGATCCATAACTACGTACAACTAAGTTATTTAATGGAAAAAACCCTCACAACTTCACAAGTACTGTCCGGATCTTCGTGGCCTAATGGTAAGGACGGGTCCTGATTGCAAACACAATCCGGATTCTGGAAACTATCTCATGAATATTCGGACACCCGGTATGAATTCCATTTAAAACTATCCATGGATTGCCTTTATGGGCTATATGGGCTTGGTTTTTACCCCTGAGTTAACAAAAAAAAAAAAAAAAAAAAAAAAAAACTTCACAAGTACTAACAACTATCAATTATTAATAAAATTATTTGTTGACATATTTTAAATCCCTCGATTAAAGTTATTTTAACAAACTTTACCAAAAAAAGTATTTATTTTAACAAAAACAAGTTTGAATATATCGAAGCTAAACTACCTAAACTGGTAATGGGCTCCGAACTGGGCTCAAAGGAAAGAGTGGGGATGCTGGTAAAGGACAGGTTGGTCATGGGCCGGCGAAAAGCCTTAACCGGGCCCAACATGTTAAAATAAATAAGCCCACGAAGGGACTGATTTTTGGTTTGGCTAAGGCGGAAACTGAATTGTCGGTGAATGGCAAACGACAACAAATCGAGCAGGAGGATTTGGGTCGACCAGGCGGAGCATTTGCGAAACTGGGTCCGGATCAGCCTGTTGTGGGAGATGCGAGTGATAGGAGAGATGATTCCATCCCACTTGCAGTGGAGAAATCGAATTCGCCTGATGCTTCAATGCGGATGGCTCTGGTTTTGGGAGAGGATCCGTCGGCTGGTGCGACGGTGCTTGGCGCTCAATGACGAGCTCCCCGGCCATTCTTCTTATTAATTGGTCTGTAATGATAAATTGCATTTTGTGGAATTGCCGGGGGGCGAATAAACCCAAATTCCGACGAGCAGTTCGTTATATGGTGAAAAAGTTCCCGACTGATGTGTTAGCAATTTTTGAAACACATGCGGGTGGAGAAAGAGCAGGGCAAATCTGTCAGGGTTTGGGGTTTGAAAATAGTTTCCGCATTGATGCAGTGGGTCAGAGTGGAGGGCTTTGGCTGCTATGGCGTTTGGGGTTCGGGGTGGTCACTATTATCGATTCATCTGATCAGTTCATTCATGCGGTTGTGGAGAATGGGATTGAGTCACTGAATTTGATAGTAGTGTATGCGGCTCCGACAGCGAGTCGACGTGGTAGCTTATGGGATCGACTACGATCAGTGATAAGAGGGATCACAGGTCCGGTAGTTGTGGGAGGCGATTTTAATACGATAGTGCGTCTTGATGAGAGGACAAGTGGAAATGGGATGTTATCGGCAGACTCCCTTGCCTTTGGTGAGTGGATCAACGATCTTTCCTTGATTGATATGGGTTTTCGTGGGAACCAATATACTTGGCGAAGGGGGAGAGTGGAGAGACATTTTGTTGCTAAACGGTTGGATAGAGTTCTGTGTTGTCCACATGCTCGTCTCCAATGGCAGAAGCTATAGTTACTCACCTCCCTTTTCTTGCGTCAGATCATGCTCCTTTGTATGTCCAAATGACACCGGAGGTGGAGATGAACCCAAAAAGGAGACCGTTTCGGTTTGAAGCTGTTTGGCTGCAGCACCATGGGTTTAAAGAATTGTTGCATGGCTTCGTGGGATAGTACTGTCACTACTTGTGAAGCCTTGGAGAGACTGAGGAAAATTTTGTGTAAATGGAACCGTGAAGTTTTTGGAGATATTAACACTCGTAAGGATAAGCTTGTGAGCGAGATTAAGGTGATCCAGTCTCTCCTTGAATCTTACCAGACGGATGAGTTGCTGGATAGAGAGGAGGGTTTGTTGAAGGAGTTGGAGATTGTTTTGGAGCAGGAGGAGGTGCTATGGTTTCAAAAATCAAGGGAAAAGTGGGTTGTTCAGGGGGATAGAAATACAGTTTTTTCATACCTCTACTATTATAAGGAGAAGACGAAATAAGATTGACATGCTCAAGGGTGACTCGGGTGTTTGGATCACGGCTGGTCCTGAACTGGAGAAACATGCGATTGAGTATTTCAGTAGGTTGTACTCGCTAGAGGGAGTGGATTTGGAAGGTGATAGGCTACCACGTGATGGCTTTATGCCACTATCCCCAGAAGAGAAGGCGAGGTTGAGTAAACCTTTTTTGGCATTGGAGGTGGAACATGCTGTACGTAGTATGGGACGCTACAAAGCGCCGGGTCCTGATGGGTTTCAGCCGGTGTTTTACCAGAGTTGTTGGAATGTGGTTGGTGATTCTGTCTTACGACTTGTACTGCAGTTCTTTAGTACCAGTGAGCTCCCTCAAAATATTAATGATGCTATTGTGGTACTGATTCCTAAGGTGGTGAAGCCAGAGAGGATCACGCAATTCAGACCTATTAGTCTGTGCAACGTATTGTTTAAAACTATCACGAAAACAATGGTTGAGCGTTTGAAAGGGGTGATGACAACTCTCATAGGACCTGCCCAATCTAGCTTCATTCCGGGCCGGTTAAGTACGGATAATATTGTTATCGTACAGGAGGCGGTTCACTCAATGCGTCGTAAGAAAGGAAGGAAGGGTTGGATGCTTTTGAAGCTTGACCTGGAAAAAGCCTATGATCGAATCCGCTGGGATTTTCTGGAAGAGACTCTCTCTGCAGCGGGTCTAGAAGCTACTTGGGTGCGTTGGATAATGAAATGTGTGACAGATCCCTCGATGTGTTTACTATGGAATGGAGAGAAGACAGATTCTTTCAAACCTTCAAGGGGATTTAGGCAAGGTGATCCCCTGTCACCTTACTTGTTTGTGCTATGTATGGAGCGACTATGCCATTTAATTGAGTGGGAAGTTGGTAGTAAGGCTTGGAAGCCTATCCCTTTATCTAATGGTGGGCCTCTATTATCTCATATTTGCTTTGCGGATGACTTGATCCTGTTTGCAGAAGCTTCTGTTGCCCAGGTGCGTGTAGTGAGGAGGGTTTTAGAAAAGTTTTGCTTGGCCTCAGGACAGAAAGTTAGCTTGGAGAAGTCAAAAATTTTCTTCTCAGAGAATGTGTCTCGTGATCTAGGGGATCGAATCAGTGCGGAGAGTGGTATCAAATCAACGCGTGTGTTAGGGAAATATCTCGGCATGCCAATATTGCAGAAACGAATCAATAAGGATACCTTTGGGGATGTGTTGGAGAAAGTTTCTTCTCGCTTGGCTGGTTGGAGGGGTAGGATGTTGAGCTTTGCAGGCCGACTTACACTCACAAAGGCGGTTCTGTCTTCTATTCCTATTCACACAATGAGTACTATCAAACTCCCTCATAGTACTCTTGAGAAGTTAGATCGGGTGTCGAGAGACTTCTTGTGGGGTTCCTTTGCAGAGAAGCGTAAGCTTCATTTAGTCTCGTGGTCTAAGGTTTGTCTCCCGAAGAGTGAGGGTGGACTGGGTATACGTAAAGCCTACGAAGTGAATAAGGCGCTGATTGCCAAGATAGGCTGGCGAGTGCTTCATGATAAACAAAGCTTATGGGCTAAGGTGGTGCGAGCCAAATATAAAGTTGGAGATATGCGTGATCCTCGGTGGATGGTGAGTAAGGGGCACTGGTCATCTACTTGGAGGAGTATTGTGGTTGGTTTGAGAGATGTCATTGGTCAGGGTTTAAGTTGGGTGATTGGTGATGGGAGACAGATCAGATTTTGGACTGACAAGTGGCTTGTGCAACGATCTTTAACTGAGCTAGCTGTACAAGGCCTCCCAAACGGGTATGATATGTTGACTGTTAGGGATTTTTGGCAAGACGGGTTTGGCTGGGTTTGGGAGAGGATCTTACCTTTTATGTCCGAGGACCAGAGATTGGAACTAAAAGCTGTGGTTGTTGACAGTGTGACTGGTGCGGAGGATCGTATGTCTTGGGGAGAGTCTGCTGATGGCAGGTTCACTGTGAAATCAGCTTATGCGTTGTTAACTAAGGATGAGGAACCACGGCAATGTATGGGTACATTTTATGAACGAATTTGGAAGGTGGTGGCTCCGAACGGGTCAGAACTTTTCTTTGGTTGGTGGCCAGACAGGTTATTATGACAAATACGGAACGTCATCGACGTCACCTGACGGATACAGCAGTCTGTCAAGTGTGTAAAGGTGGTCTGGAGACGGTGATACATGTTCTCCGGGATTGTCCTGCTATGTCCGGTGTTTGGCGGAGGCTAGTCCCGGCGAGAAAACAGAGGATGTTCTTCCAACAAACTCTATTTGAATGGTTATATGCAAACTTAAGTGGGGGAGGGAATACAGAGAACAGAGGTTGGTCAACTCTTTTTGCGATGGCGGTTTGGTGGGGATGGAAGTGGCGCTGTGGCAATGTTTTTGGGGAAAATGGGGTGTGTCGGGACAAAGTTCAGTTTCTTAAGGATGCAGCGACTGAGGTTCTGGAGGCTCATGCGGTGTTATCAGGTCAGAGTGTAGAGCGCGTAGAAAGGTTGGTCAAGTGGTTATTTCCACCCACGGGATGGCTTAAACTAAATACAGACGGGGCTTCGCATGGTAACCCGGGGCTCGCAACTGCAGGTGGTGTTCTTCGTAATACCTGTGGTGATTGGTGTGGTGGTTTCGCTTTGAATATTGGCCGTTGCACGGCTCCATTGGCGGAGTTATGGGGTGTGTACTACGGTCTTGTTATAGCCTGGGAGCAGCAAATTACAAGGCTGGAATTGGAGGTGGATTCCGAGTTGGTGGTTGGTTTTCTTAAGACAGGGATAGAAGATACTCATCCTCTATCGTTCCTGGTACGTCTGTGCCATGGCTTTCTCTCAAAGGACTGGTCAGTCCGAGTCACTCATGTGTATAGGGAAGCTAATCGCCTCGCGGATGGATTAGCAAACTATGCGTTCACTTTACCGTTAGGTTTTCATGCACTTAGTTCGGTTCCGATCTGTCTTGAACCTTTATTAAGGGAGGATAGGTCGGGGGTTTCTGTTTCCCGACAAGTTCGGTTGTAATTTTTCTCTTTTTGAATCATATATATGAAAAGAGGCCAACTCTCTCCATAAAATTGACACATCAGCAAAGGAGAATGTGCCACCTGTAAGCACAAAAAAAAATCCTAATCTTTTGGGCTTCTCTTATGTTTTAGAAGATAGTGTAACTGCTCTAATAATAAAAATCAGAATTGAGGAATATCATTATTGTAATACCAGGATATATTGACGTTTTCTCTGTTACCTACACCTCTGGAAGAAGATGGTCAGACTCTCAGAATTCACTCAATTGTCTCTCTTCAGTTTCATCTTCTCTATCTTCTGCAATTTACATCTAGACTAATTAATATGTTTGTTTCATAAAGACTCCTAGGGCAAACAGAAGCCAGTCCCCGCCAAAGTCTTTGGCGGCCGCACAATATGACATTGAAATCTAGATAAAGATCGCTAAAGTATTGTATGCATTGATAATTTAGCCTCATGGGATATCCAAACAAGAAGCCGCAGGGAATGATTACAATGAGATCGATGAAGGATGTATTTTATTAGAGGATGAGGAGAGGAAAAACTAAAACTGCTAAGAAGTTGATGAAGCTGATGAGTTGAGTCGACGGTTATTCTAGAAACGCTTTAGCTTTGAGACATAGGAAAACTGAGCAAGGCTGGCTAAGAGACTGTTCAAGGATACCCTCACTACAGAAAGAGCTTTGCTCTTATCTGCTCTCAGTGTCTCTTTTTAATTGTTTTTAGGCAATATTCATTAATGAAACTAGATTTAACCGAGTGTTGAGTAGTAATGTTGTTTTTATTTTTGTTTCGTAGGTGGAAGAATCAGCTTATTCCTGCAGGGTCTTAATTAAGATGGTAGCACAATGATTATGAAACTCATTATCCGTGGAGATGTAAAAGCCTTTGACCTGCCAAATGCATATTGTCAAGGTAAAATCCTCATAGATGGTTCTCAATTATGTAGAACCGATTTGTACTTTTTAAGGTTTTATAAACATATCCATAGTTTTTTTATAGCTCTAGACGTAGTCTCCTCATTTGAGCTTCAATATCATCCTGCAACAAAACAATCATTTTCATGAAATATTATAGGTAAAATAACGGGTATATATACGACCAATAAAGAACATATCGAATTTGATTATAACTTATACGAAGCTCTGAGATGAATAAGATTAAGAAGTTCAATCTTCTCTAATATAGGATTCTTGAAAAGAATGGTCTTTGAGAAAGGTCTACAAGCTTGGCTTGCAACTCGTGTCTAACGACTCAACCTCTAAACTTTGTCTCTTTTTAAAGTTTTTTTTTCCAGCATTAAAAAGTCCAAAAGTTTTATCAGTATTTAAAAGCAATACTCTGTTATTAGCTCTGCCAAAAGAAATGTAGAAGGTCATTTTTCCTTTTGAATACAGTTTCACATTTTATTCAGAACAAAAAAAAAATGATCTTTGATTCAATAAAATCATCTTTCATTTATCGGGTAAAATATTAAAGACTTTTTAACTTTATCTTTGTTATGGCAGTTTGAAAAACTTACTGAAAATGTTTTTTCACTGGTAAGGTTTTATATCCAAGGCATCAAACGGAAAAAAACCAAACAAAAATATTACGTACACATCCTAACAGTTTAGAATTTATTGTAGGTTTATAGGCGAATAATTCGCACAAAGGGGATTTCTTGACATTGTTGTGGATGGCTGTTCCATACAAATCATGAGCACAACTACTGCAAAATGCATTCAAAACTAAATTAGTTAGGGTAAATAAATCTCCAGTAAATATTCTACGTACAATATCCCAAAGAGTAAATTTTTTTCTTATGCGATGCTTCATCATATATATGCTAAAAGTTTTCTTTTTGAGTTTGTAGTGTTTTCAGCACTATGTCAATCGTGTTCGATAATTGGGTTAAAGGAAAACCCACTAACAAGCTGTAGCATACTCTAAATAACAAAATTAACTGATGGATGTTGCAACAAAATGTTGTTGAGATCCTCTTCCCATTGAAAATAAACTAGAATCTATTTAGGATCAAAAAGTAGATGGAGTTCTCATGTAAGGTTTTTTCTTATCTATCTAAAACATTGAAAAAATAGAAGTACAAGAAGGAAACTCAAACAATGCTAATAATAAAATATAAAAGCGCTTGCACGGTTGTTTTTCTAAATTCTTACATGATGCTAAATGTAAAGGTTTATAATAACTCAAGCGAATTGTGCATTTGAGCATAGGTTGAAATCACCTCTATATACTATCATACTATAAAATACGAATAGAAAAAACCCGCAGCGTAGCGCGGGTGCTCATCTAGTTTTTAATAATACTAGCTGGGGGATCTCCCCCTGCCTTTTACCAAAAAAAAAAAAACTACCTAAAATGATGAACCAAACCGACGAAATAACTCCTAAACTTCAGAACCAAACAGATACCAAACCAAAATATATTGGGCACCATAATGGAAGCGAAGACAATATATACCCAAACATATTATTATTTTTATACCAAAAAAAAAAAAAAACAATACCAAATAATTAAAAATACCTGCATCACCGAACCAAAACCAAATGAACCAAAACGTAATAACAAAAAATATCCAAAAATACCTAAAATATTCAAAAACATTTGAAAAATCTCGAAAATATCCAAATTACGCAAAAGAACCAAACAATAGCCAAAAATTTTTGGTTCCTAATCAGTTTTTGATTCAAACAACCAAAATATTTGGAACCGAACCTAACCCAAATATTTACAACTCTAGAAATGAAATACCCAAAAATACAGAACTAAACCGAACCGAATTCCTAAATTCCCATGACTAGTCAGAACCCTATAAATGCGGTGTTTGTTTTAAAAAAATATTTGAAATTTGATGCAATCAATTGAGAATCTGAAACGTTGACTCAATTTAGCTAAGATATTGTATCATATGTTGCGTGAAGCAATAAAAATGAAGAAATTCATGTAAAAGGAATGAACTGCATCTGAAATAAATAAAAAGTAAGTACAAGAACGAATGATAAATTTAAATTACAACAGCGACATTTAAACATTTATATTGATTTAAAATAAATAAGCCAAAACTTGAGAGTTTATCTCGTTAAAATCCCATTATAAATAAGTGCACACTCTCATTCCTAGCTCTTCCATTCTTATACTCATCTCCTCAACATATTCTCTATTTAAAAAAAAAAAAAAAAGAAAGAAAAAAACGTGTGTTCTGAAATGGATTCCGTACTAAAACTCTTCCTCTCACTATTACCGGTCTTGTTCTCTTATCCCTTTGGTAATTTCACAGTTATCTTGTATACTTTCATTAATTAGTATGGATTCCCTAAACTCCATATGCATAATTTTAGAAGTTACAATTTGTTCTTTATCCATTTATTTTGGCAGGAAACATCAGTGGAGTTGAGAGTTCAAACAAGCATCCTCATCATCAGCAGTTGCAAGGTCCAACGAAGCTGTTCGTGTTTGGAGATTCTTACGTCGATACCGGGAACATTAAGATGCATGAAGCTCCTTCATGGGAAGTCCCTTATGGCATCACATTCCCCCGTAAACCCTCCGGCCGTTTCTCAGATGGCCGTGTCTCCACCGATTATCTAGGTACCTCTTCGGCCGTCTCTAAAACATTATGAATGAGT
The DNA here is from genome assembly GCA_023657505.1 of Camelina hispida. Classification (NCBI taxonomy): domain Eukaryota; kingdom Viridiplantae; phylum Streptophyta; class Magnoliopsida; order Brassicales; family Brassicaceae; genus Camelina; species Camelina hispida. Next base: position 34,430,839 of record CP094634.1, on the reverse strand, counting down.
TCACCATAAACTTGATGGAGACTATAAATTTAGTGAGGAATCCACTTCAACCTCTTAGTGAGGGAGACATTGTGAAAGATCACCATTTATACATTTGAAATATATAAAATTGAAGTTGCCAAATTAAGTTAGTCGTCGAAAAATTGTTATATTGTCATTTTAATTTAATGAATCTAATATATTCTATCTGCGTTAAACATCTATGTATATCTTATGTAATATAGCCAACCCAACTTCAAATCGCAGATACATATGTACATACTTGCATGTTAAAATGAAAGTTATTTAGTGTAACATCCGCGAACCGGATGATGTGGTTTTGGTAGGAGTGTCGATCGATACCCTTGTGGCATCGATCGACACCACTATTTCTGGGTTCGTCGGGTTTGTTTTAATTCGCGATTTTGGTTTGGTTGGCTTGGTTTAGTTATTTAAACCGAGTATATAAGTGGAGAAGCGACAAATTAAGGGTTTTAGGGTGTCTGGTCACCGTTTGCAGAGATAGAGAGAGAGGAGAGAGCCTATTGTGGTGTGAAGGAGATTAAAGGAGAAAGATGAGAACTGTCACGGTTTGGGAGAAGGAGGATCCGACTGCTCAAATCGTTTCGAAAGGTAATGATTTTTGGTAAGGTTGTAGCTAAGAGATTTTCGTACACTCTCCTTTTTACAGAAGTGAATTTGAGTTAATATTCTTGGAGATATCGGCAGTTTTGTGGGGCGTTTCTTCTCTGTCGCGAATTGAGACCAACGGGTGTTTCGGGATCGATTGCGGTTGCATATGAGATCTGATCGTGCTGAAATTTTGTGGGAAGCTTCGTGACGTCTAGGGATAGCTTTTCACCGGAGCGATCTGTTAGTTAACGGTTGGTTTTGTATGGTTGGTATGTTTCCGATGTGTGTACTGGTTGTTATTGGTTTAATGAGGAGGATGATCTAGGGTCTCGTTTGTGTGTTATTGGATTGTTGGATATGTTGTTGGAACCTTGGGTAGAGATATGCTAGGTTGATGGATAGAATGCTTAGGATTGTTATTGTATTGATGTTGTAATGGTTTTGTATGGTTGGTATATTTCTGCTGTGTGTACTGGTTGTTATTGGTTTAATGAGGAGTTGTGGTTTGGGTTGGGTTAATTAAGTAGTATAAGATGCTTAATTATATATTGTTTTTAATTAAAAAAAAAAAAAGGTCAGGTTGTTTCATTTAGTTTGAAATTTATTTCCTTAACTACAAATATAAATGGTCTGCTTGACTGCTTGTTGACATTGCTTATTTGTTTCGAAACACATTTTTATAAAAATATAATTGTGTTGGTGGATGGTGGTTAATTGGGTGCAGCCAAACTGTTGGGGTTAAAATCCCCCATTCCTTACCTATGGAAAGATTATGCGGGACATGAACGGTTAGAGTACGGAATGAATTTTGCATATGGCGGAACCGGAGTCTTCGAGACTATAAATTCAAATCTCAACATGACCTATCAGATCAGTCTTTTCGAAAAGCTCATCGGCAATGTCTACTCCCTATCTGACCTTTCTTCTTCCCTAGCTCTCGTTAGTGTTGCTGGTAACGACTACATAACTTACATTGCCGGAAATGGCACAAAACCTTTAAGTTTTTCTTTATATATATATACACTTCTTTTGTTACGCAAAAATACAATTTAATATTATAGTAACTAAGTTCAATATATAAATATCTTTCAAATCGTATTATTTTTCAAAAATAATAACATCTAATCATAATCATATAAACATGATCATTAGCTATCATAATTTTATATACTGAGATATCAAAATAATTTTGCCTTTAAAGATTTTTTTTTAAAATTGTTATCTATATAAAACAAAACTTTAAAGCAAAAAAACATAGATTTTAGGAAATGGAGAAAGTGTGTATTCGGTCTAAACATTTTATGACTAAATTGCATAGTTCTAGAAATCAGGTTTCAACATTTAGTTAGCTCTTAGCCTTAGGACAACTAATTCTAATCAGGTCTTTATATGAATGTATCACTAGTAAAAATGTTTTGTATTGTTACATATATATTTGTAGGTATAAGGTGTTTTTTGTAGCCAAAAAAAATTTGTTACAAATTTGTGACAAAATTAATTAATAACTATTTGGTTGTAGCAAATTTTTCTCTCATAGCTAATTGTGGCAATTTGCTACAATTTAGATACTAACTGAAAAGTAGCAAATTATTACTATTTGATACCTTTTTTGTTGTAGCTATTTGTTACACAGTTAGCTACATAGTTAGTTGTCCTAAACTTGTCACAAATTGGAAAAATAGGTCTACTTTAGTGTGTATAGTGTTGTAGGCTTGTAGCTAATTGTTATTAAAAAATGACAAAAAAAATATAAACAAAATTTTTTATAATTTAAATAAAAATTCATTTTTCAGTGTATACAAAAACATCAACTACTCTTCTCTAATCTCTTCAGCTCTCTCTCTTTTAGGTTCTTGCTCAAGATCACTTCATCATCTTTGCTTGAGGTTGAATGCCTTAGTTCTTCAAGACCTTTTATAGCTTCTGCAAACAGAGTGAAAAATAGAAATTTAGTATGGTTTGCAGAAGATATCCAATTACTCCAAGGAAAATTACTCTGTCCACATTGTCACTGCATATACGAAAATTAGAACCAACATAGAGAAGTAGAATATACAAGTTGAGTCTTATAACAAGGTTTATAGTTTACCTGAAAACAACCAACTTGTGGGTTCTCCTTGTGTTCTTCAGATGCTAAGTGAGTGTTGTGATTTGCCTTGAAGTCACAAGAAAACTGCTCTTTTACAACATCCTCTTTCTTGTTCTTTACTTGTAGTTTCTTGAAGAACTAACATATATAGCCACAGCAAAAGAGAGCTTTATTAAACAAAATGCAGAATTAAAAATGATACAGAAAAGTCAGTTCCACGAGATGAAGATACACAACCTGCAATTTAATGTAATCGCAGAAAAGTAAGTTTCACGAGATAGCCAATGAATTACAAAAAAAATGACAAGCTCTAAACGATAATTACATCCCAGCTCCAGACTAATAGTCAATACTCAAAGAACAATTCAATAACCACAAATAAAATGCAAATCAAACTGAAAGAAAACAATATTCACCTCTGTCTCAGCTCATTAGCAGATTCTCTTGAACTCAATATCACGCTGTCGCTGCTACAACAATAGTACATATACTTGCAGGTCTTAATGTCTCCCTCTTTGAATCAGAGAAAACATTCATTAGCCAAAAAAACAAGTAGCATAGATCTTTATCCTGAAACCCATAAGTAACAAAGAATCAGAGAAAACATTCATTAGTCAAAAAACAAGACCACAAAATCATGTTTTACTAACCTGATGACCCATAACAATAGGTGCATTCTGAAGTATGAAATGCAAGAAACCTTCAGCTCTCTTAAGATTCTGAGTTAGTTCTTGTACCGGCGCTGCGTGACTCTCTATAGTCTTTAAACTCTCATGCAGCTTCTCAACCAATCTCCTTTCTCTCTCTCGGTACCAAATTCTCCCTATGGTGTGAAGATCAAGCTTACCAAATTCTCCCTGTGGTGTAACAAATAATATATCCCATCAAAAATCTCACCTCTATTTTGAAAAAGCATACTTGCTGCTTCATTAGGTAGCAAGCTAGTTTAAGGCAAACAATTGTCTATCCAACTCCTTGGAGTCTGATTTAGCAAAGTCTTGATGTCCTCCAGCTGGCTTGAGTAGACCCATTCTTACTCAAGACCTGTCTTCTTGTGGTCTTCACTCCTGCATTTTCCCAACAAAGAAACTTAACAGGTCAAAGATTAGAAGATACATAAACAGAACATGTCCTAAAGCTCATCACGTAATCAGCTTCAACCTACAACTAAACAACACAAACATATAAAGAAAAAGAAGTATTAATAGTCTACATTTACAGAATGATATAACGAAGTGATATGCGTTGAGAGAGCTTGTTTTGAGTACCTTTGATGACTTTGGTGACACTGAGAAGAGCCGAGTTGAGCCTTGAGTTCTTTAAGCCACCTACTGGGATCTTGTGGCGAGTGGTGTGGTTGTGTGGTCTTAACAGATCCGCCCAATCCTTCAATTTGGAGAGTCCAAAATTCCAGATTATTAGATATAGAAACTAAAATTAAGACAGATTGGTAACAGATCAATACATATACAAAGAATCTAAACCAAGGAGAGATTTCCCAAAAATCGAAAGAATCTAAACCAAAGAGAGATTTGTTTGTTTAGACTCACTGGCTTATTGGGGACGATGTGTTTACCGACGGAAAGACCCATTCCCGAGCGTTGACAAAGACCAGAGCCGACGGATCTGGCGACGAAGCCGTTTCCACCCATGATTGGTGAGGCCACACGAAATCATAATCTAGAAAAATAAGAGTTATTGTTGAGAATTGAGTTCTTGACTAAATCTGCAACAAAGAGAAAGAAAGAAATCAGTGAGTTGAAGAACAAAGAAAAAGAAGCAAAGCTCCATGAAGAAGAAGAAGAAGATAAGAAAAAGGTCAACAGACTAAAACGATGTGGTAACGGTGACAGATCAAGGAGACGGGCTGGTGGCGACGCTGACGAAGACGAAACATCTCTTCTGGTCATATCTTATTCCATTACTCGGGTAGGGTTTTTTTTTTTTTTGTCTTCAATTAACCAAGGTAAAAAGGGGCAGGTTATTGTGCTTTTTTTTGCAAGTAATTTTTTACTACAATATGTGACATTTTATGTTGTCTGAACCATTGCTACATCATTTTGTGTTTCTAAATTTGTAGCAATTTTGCTACAATTTATCTATGTTACTATTTGTCATTATATAACTACATTTAGTAACTAATTAGCTACAAATTCTATTAACTAAAATTTTGTCACTAATTTGTAACAATTTATAGTTAATATTTGCTATCATTATTTTTTGTAGCAAAAAATGTAACTATATAATCAAATATATATATGAGAAAGAGAGTTTACTTGATCCTGTATTACAGGGCTTTGTAGCATACATGAAGCAAGTCATCAATCAAACCGAGGTGAATTTAAGGCGAATCCATGCATTGGGAGTGAAAAAGATAGCAATACCATTATTGCATCCTCTCGGGTGCCTTCCCGTTGTCTCGAAAGGCTCATCGTTCGCTGATTGCAAAAAACTTGTAAACTTGGCGGTGATCATTCACAACAACTTATTGCAGACAGTAGTGGCCAATCTCAACAATGAGACCGAGCATTCAACTTTCATGGTTATTGATTACTACAACGCCTTCTTGACCGTCTTGAAGAACAAAGGAGAGACTCCAGGTAAAGAGGAGTACTAAAACAAACATCATTATATATAAAACCCATATTTTCAAGACTTTTGTGTGATTGGTTTATGGAAATGTAGGGATTACGAGGTTTGAAAGTCCGTTGAAAGAGTGTTGCGGAGGCGTTTGTGGTGTTGTGGACGAGAAAGGTGTGAAGAATTATACCTTATGCGATGATCCTACATCTAGTTTCTTTTGGGATGGACTTCATCCTACTCAGGAAGGATGGAAATCAGTTTACGCGGTTTTAGGCAAAAACCTAACCGCATCTCTGATTAAAGCGTAAATCCACTAGTACTTATTGTGATCGAGAAACCTAAATGTGTTCTTATGTAATTCAGTGTGTTTTCTTGTGTTGTAGTTGTTATCTCTCCGTGTTTTGAGAATAACTTCTTTCGTTTGTGCTTGCAAGGCTTTGTGCCTCTATCTCTGTGTATTGTGTGTGCTAATTAAGAATAATAAGTGTGAACCATAAGATTGACCTAAAAAAATCTTTGTATTACACTTTGTTTCTATTTAACGATACACTAGGTACGGACCCGCACGTACGTGCGTAATTGATTTCAAAAACTATGTTTACTATAAGGATTTTAATATATTATGTTTACTATGATTGATTTCAGTTTGTGATTTTTGAAATAATAAAAGTTTCAGCATAAAATTAAAATTCATAAAACAACATACCCGAATCTAACGTTTACCGAATTAGTGATTAATCAGAATTGTATAAAACTTGTAAATTATGAAACGGATAAAAACCATCAAAAAGATTAAAACTTCTCGAAACGAATAACCTAAATTCTTAAGCGGGTCAAACCCGTCCCGGTAGCCATACTCCATCAATGATATAATATTTTTTTATCTATAAAAACCCGTCCCTCAAAATATTTAAGAAATAATATTAAAATATATAAGATTTTATATTTTTTAATATGTTAATTTAGAAATTAAGAAATCTTTAATATATGTTAGTCTTATATATCAAAAAAAATTTATATGGAAAACTGAAAATTAGGATTTGCATAAGTTTAAATATTTTATAGTTTAAAATAAATTTAAGATGCCGTCAAATTGATTTTTTAAAGATTTTCTAATATTTATTATTCAAAATTAATTTCAATTTTTTTTGGTCAAAAATTTTAAACAATAAGAAATAATATTATTTATATTTTTGAAAATATGGTTTAAATATATATTTTTCACATCTCATGTTATAATTTTTTAATATATTATAATACAGAGGTTTTGAAAATAATTTCGAAAAGATGTAAGAGATAATATTTATTAATATTTGAATAATATTTACCAATTTTAGAATTTATAAGAATAAAATATTGTGTATATAAATAAATTGAATAGCAATGGCAGTTTCATGTAATATTATAGAATATTAAGGGCAAGTAATAAATTGGCCACAAAACTTTCTGGCGACGACACATCAGCTTTTCTTCAATAATGCTTCTCTTTTAATATATAGGGGATTTTATACTACTTAGGGAAGGATCAGATCATTAAATGTTGTGTTCACTGCTCTTATAATTAAATGCATGTCAATCACATATATGTTGGATGTGTTCAATTAAAAAAAAAAAATTGAACTTTAAAAGGATTCTTAAGGTAGGTAATACAGTCATTATGGACTGCACAGTGGTCTCATAATACAAGGCATACTATTTATCGTTATAATTTGCTAAGATGTTTATTTTATGCCAATATGTAAGAAATTAAATAAGAATGTATTATCGATTCTTTTTAAAATGTATTATTGGTGTGAATAAAAACCCAAGAAAACGTAACCATGATGAGAAAATAGATATATGAGACGAACACTCTCTTTAGCTTTTAAGGTTTCTTTAACTTTTCTTTTATATACAGAAGGGTGATGCTAAAAAGAACCACCACATATATATACTCTGTTTTAGAAATCGCTAGGCGCTAGTCGGGCGATCGAGGTGGGCCTAGTTAGCGAGAAAATTGGAGATTAGACGGGGATTAATCCGAGACTAGTTTTAGGGTTATTTTATTAAATTAACAATAAAATAAAAATATATTGTACTAAATATATGTATAATTCTGTTTATGTTAAAAGAAAAATATCAAATAAAATATAAAAATATAGTATTGTCTTTAACATTATGCTAAACCCATAAAAACATCAATTTAAAAGAAAATTTTATGATTTTTGTTAAAGTAATACATTATTTATTGTAAAACATCATAATCTCTTAATTTAAATGCCTAAATAATAAAAATATTTTTTTTTCTACCAAACATTAATAAAATTAAAAAAGAACTCCAAGATTGGTGGCCAAACTGGAGGATAAACGTTTACAAAAAAAAATTCCGAAAGCAAAGTTCTTGACGACCGAGCAAGGCAATCAGCCCGTGAGTTGGAGTCTCGTGAGATCCTATCGAGGGTGAAAGAAGGATAAGAGATCCGAAGCGATGAAAAATCCTCCAGGAGATTCGTAAAAGCGGGCCAGTCCTCCGGCGTCTGCACCATCTCTACAAGTTCGGCACAATCCGTCTCAAAGACCTGGCAGTCGACTCCAGCCTCCAGTAAGGACTCCATAGCCCAGATCAGTGCTTGAAATTCCGCATGTAAGGGTGTGAGGCCTCTTCTATGACTTCGAGCTCCCAACAGTAGCGTTGAATCCTCGTCACCGCAACACCACCAGCCTAGACCCTGGAAAGGATCTGAACCTTTCCATGAACCATCAACCTGACATCGGGGAAAAGAACCTCTATTATCCAGCAAAGGCGGAGGATCCAGATATCTCACCGAATACGACTTGGCCTCCTCCCACAATAATTTTTCAGTATCCGCTTGATTCAAAATATCAATCGGTTCTAGCTCGAGACCCTGAAAAACCTTTTTATTCATGGCCTTCGAAATTGACCATACAATCCAGGGTAGTCGATGAATAATATCTGAAACCCCGGAATGTGAAGGCACTCGCCAGAAGATGAAATCCAAATTCGTAAAAATCGATGCATATGGAAATCCTCCCGGATCTAACGATACCGTAGACCTGTCCCAAATACACCGCAACCGAGGACACTCAAAGAGCGCATGATTAATGGTTTCCACATCAGAATCACATCCCTTACATAAGGGATCACACCGGGCACCCGATACGCAAGCCGTTCTAGCACGGAATGAGTACCAGAAGCAACCTGCCAGAAAAAGTGTTGAATCTTCGGAGGAACATCTAATTTCCCCGACTGAGCCCGCAAGGGCATAATAATAAAAATATTTATGTTTGATTTTTATTTGGTTCTTAAAAAATTGGTATACACAAAATTAAGCAGAATTAAGCGGAAAATAATCGGACTAGACATGCATAGCGATAATCGATGCTAGGCGGGGATTAGTCATTAATCAAGGCGGAGAGGATGGACCTAGCGATTTTGCAGGGTGTAATCGGTGCTAGGCGGAGATTTTTAAAACAGGGTATATATAGATTTAAGAACTATTAATCACTTGTATTTAATTTTGGTTCACCGTTCACATAGCTCACACCAATATTGACCACTTGTTGTACTATTTTTGCCTTAACAAAGAGTGAATGGAAGCTAGCCTACGGTGCAACAAGTGGTCAATACAAACCTAGCTCTATGTGCAAAAGCACCTAAGAGCATGATTATTGGGGGTTGTAACGGGGGTTTTAAGATTTTTGGTAGGTTAAAATTAAATCAAAAGAAAAGATAAAAGGGAAGAGACTTTCTTATATAACAGACTGAAATCGATCATAAGAGATGCTACGTCTCCATTTTTCGTTGACCCAAGAGAATAATACAAAAGGGAAAAAAAAAATTTCCGACAAACGATTAATTTCTTTCTCTCTTTCTCTCTTTCTCTCCCGATCAATTTCTCTCTTTCTCTCCCGATCAAAGTCTCGATCCGACGAAGGAAGATCTGCTTTAATCTGAGGTTATAGAATCAGTGAAGTCCATGGTCGGAGGCGATTTGAATCGGCAGAGATCTTATCGAGGCAACTGTAGCGGTGGCGGTTTGAATCGTCGTGGAGATTGTAGTGGTGGCGATTTGAAGGAGTAGGCGATTCAATCGAAAGAGATTGGATGAATTCGATTGAGAGGGTAAGTTTATCATGGCATTAGGTTGATTTGATTTTGGTTGCTTGAAATTAGGGTTGTTTGATGTTTGTTCGAGAAATTAGGGTTCTTGGTGTGTTCTTCGATCTGCTTTAAACGGATTAGGGTTTTTGGTGTTATTGTTTTCCGATTTGCTCTAAGTGTGTTTAGTTTATGGTGTGTTTGTGTTTTTTAACCGATTGATAAGTGATGGTTTAAAGAGATTAGGGTTCTTGAGAACCATGTGATCTGATTTGCTCTAAGTGTGTTTAGTTTATGGTGTGTTTGTGTTTCTTAACCGATTGATAAGTGATGGTTTAAAGAGATTAGGGTTCTTGAGAACCATGTGATCCGATTTGCTCTAAGTGTGTTTAGTTTATGGTGTGTTTGTGTTTCTTAATCGATTGATAAGTGATGGTTTAAAGAGATTATGGTTCTTGAAAACCATGTGATCCGATTTGCTCTAAGTGTGTTTAGTTTATGGTGTGTTTGTGTTTCTTAACCGATTGATAAGTGATGGTTTAAAGAGGATTATGGTTCTTGAGAACCATGTGATCCGATTTGCTCTAAGTGTGTTTAGTTTATGGTGTGTTAGTGTTTCTTAACCAATTGATAAGTGATGGTTTAAAGATATTATGGTTCTTGAGAACAATGTGATCCGATTTGCTCTAAGTGTGTTTAGTTTATGGTGTGTTTGTGTTTCTTAACCGATTGATAAGTGATGGTTTAAAGAGATGTTTAGACATGATTGTTCTTGTTCTATTTTATGTTAAAGAGATTTTGGTTGTAGTATTATCCACTCCTTGTGTTTGGTTGTCTTTGTTTGATATTAATTGTAATATACTTATTAACGAAATTGTGATATATGTCTCTATTTTGTATTGAGGTTAAATGGGGCAAAAATGATATCGATGGATTGATGCGTGTAGAGTGTGCTTCGGCCATGGAGGAAGGTAATTATCATCCTCTTCTTTCTTCATTTATTTGATGCTAGTTAAAGTATGAGAGTGAATCATTGATGTTAAAGGTTTTGTTTGTTGGTTGTGAGTAATGTTTTTAGTACTTGTTAGTGTAGGTACTAGTCTAGTCATTCATTGATGTTAAAGGTTTTGTTTGTTGTTTGTGATAAATGTGTTTAGTACTTGTTAGTGTAGGTATTAGTCTAGTCAGTCATTGATGTGAAGATGTTTAATGTGTGGTTGGTGTAGTTTAGGGAAAGACTTAACTAAAAAATTTAAACCAACTAGTTGTAAAAGTAAAAAAACGTAAACCTTATAAATTCATAGTCTTCCTCTTCATAGTAAACTCGCAAATGAATCTCTTTATTCTCCTTTAACACCTTTGAATCTCGTTCATAGTCTTCCTTATAAACTCCTTTGAATCTCTTTATTCTCCTTTAACCCCTTTGAATCTCGTTCATAGTCTTCCTTATAAAGTCCTTTGAATCTCTTTATTCTCCTTTAACCCCTTTGATATGGATTCTGACGACTACATGAATCCATATCATCCTTCCTCTAGCTATATCAATATGTTACAAAGTCAGCTTGAAACACAAAACCTCCAAGGCAGTCCTTCTCTAAGAAAATCGCAAGAAAACCGCATCATGTTCTGAAGCTCCATCTGAACCTGCATCACCGCAAGAAAACCGCAAAACAAGGCATGCATGAATACCAACTGATGATATCATGCTTGTCTATGCTTGGCTCAACACGAGCAAGGATCCGGTGACTTCAAATCAACAAAGATGTGGTGCCTTTTGGGGAAGGATTGCGGATTACCTTGCAAAGTGTCCAAATGCTGCAGGTCGGCCAAAGAGGGAGGCGAGTCATTGTAAGCAGAGGTGGGGGAGGATAAATGAATTGGTGTGCAAGTTCGTTGGTTGTTATGAAGCTCCAACAAGAGAGAAGAGTAGTGGACAGAATGAAGATGACGTGATGAAGTTGGCACACCAAATATACTTTGATGATCAAGGACATCGGTTTACCTTGGAGCATGCTTGGAGAGACTAAAGACAATGGAGTGAAGATGGGAAGGGTGTGTGTTGATGGGTCTGAACAGAATGCACATCCGGTTAATGATATTGATGGATCACAGCCCCGTCCTCAAGGTGTTAAGACTGCAAAGGGAAAGTTCAAAAAAACCTCTAACACCCAACAGATTGATGTGGAGGAAGATGGAAAAGCTTACTTGGAGTTTCAGCTGGATCGTGTGTCGAAGATGTATGAGATGAAGCAGAAGGACTTCGAACTGAAAGAGAAGGAGTTTGCTATGAATAAAGAGCATATGAAGCATGTGATGCTTGATAATCTGCTTGCTAAAAAGGATTTAGTAACTGAATCCGAAAAAGCTCTTAAAGACAAGCTAATTGCTGACATAATCTCATCAGGTTGAATGTTAGAGAATGAAGTGTTTTATTAACTATGTTTCTTTTGTACTGTTTTCTATATTAGGACAAGCTCCAAGTGTTTTATTAACTATGTTTCTTTTGTACTGTTTTATGTATTAGGACAAGCTCCTTGTATTTTTTAATCGACTCTTGATAACTATGTTGTTAGTAATCGACTCTTGATAACTATGTTGTTAGTAATCGAATGGTGTGAACTATGTCTTCAGTTTGTTTGTGTTTATGTTTCCTTTTTGGATGCTTTGTCAATCGTATGGTGTTTGTTATGCTATGAGAATTGGGATGTATGATTAATTGGGATGTTGTCATTGCAATGCAGGTGGAACCAGAAACACCCGTGACACCAAAACAAGGAAGAAGCAAGAAGTCGGTCATGTGAAACCAACTTGAAGTCGGTCATGTGAAACCAACTTGAAGTCGGTCATGTGAAGTCGGTCATGTGACACCAAAACATACACTATTGTATTTTTGTACTTTTACCACACATTTTCTCTTGTTTTTTTGTACTTCTACCACACATGTTCATTTATCATTTTAAACCACATATTGAGAGAATACTTCTACCACACAAATTTTAAGTTTTCTACACCACAATTTCTTCTATATAATGTCCAAAGCTATCACACCAAACCGATCAAATACACAACTCCTTTGCTAAATTGTAAACACCAAAACTCTTTTTCTATATTTCCAAACTCTCTAAATATGGCATCTTCTTCCCATAATGATGATGTTGATGACATACTTGATGAATGTTTTAATCAAACATGCGATCAAATCACCAATCATGTATGGCAAAACCTTCTTACTCCACCAATCCAAAGTCAACCACCACCTAAACCAAGAAAAGCGAATTCACATTGAAAGAAATCGGGAAGTCGGTCATGACCACTTGTGGAATGATTATTTCAGTGAAGATCCTACTTACCCTCCCAACATTTTCCATCGCCGTTTTAGAATGAACAAGCCATTATTCATGCGTATTGTTGATAAGCTCGCAAATGAAGTTACCTATTTTCAACAAAGAAGAGATTCTACCGGAAGGTTGGGTCTGTCTACATTGCAGAAGTGTACAGCAGCAATTCGTATGATGGCATATGGTTCTGCAGCTGATGCGTTTGACGAATACCTCCGACTTTCTGCAAACGTGGCGCTATCATGCTTGGACAAGTTTACAGATTCAGTCGTAAATTTATTTGGAGATGAGTACTTGAGAAGATCCACACTAGCAGATCATCAAAGACTACTCGACATTGGCAAGTTTCACGGATTTTCCGGCATGATAGGAAGCATTGATTGTATGCATTGGGAGTGGAAGAATTGTCCCACCGCATGGAAAGGTCAATACACCCGCGGATCTGGAAAGCCCACAATTGTATTAGAGACGGTGGCTTCGTATGATCTCTGGATCTGGCATGCTTTCTTTGGACTACTAGGTACATTAAACGATATCAATATTCTTGACCGATCTCCAGTCTTTGATGATATTTTGCATGGTCGAGCTCCTAAAGTTAAATACAGTGTCAACGGACATGAGTATAAATTGGCTTACTATCTGACGGATGGTATTTATCCAAAATGGTCTACTTTTATCCAATCTATTCCACTGCCACAAACTCCAAAAGACGCTTTATTTGCGAGACAACAAGAAGCTGTGCGTAAAGATGTAGAGCGTGCTTTGAGAGTTTTGCAAGCTCGATTTGCCATAGTCAAAAAACCCGACTCTTATTTGGGATACAGTAAAAATTGGGAAAATAATGAGAGCGTGTATCATACTGCACAATATGATAGTAGAGGACGAACGAGATGGATACAATCTGTTTGATCAAACTGAATTCACACAAAGTTGACTATACGCTTCTAACACCTAGGCCTTCATGTGTCGCTACTATGCTCAAGAATCGAAAGGATGTTCGTGATCGAGAAAAAAATAAATGCTTGCAAGATGATTTGGTTGAGAATATTTGGGCAAAATTTGGAGCAAATCAGTATTAAAATTAATCATTCTCTCCAATCATAAATTGCACTTCTGTTGTAATATGTATTAATGTTTTTATTATGTTTTGTATGTTTGAAAATTAATTAAAATGCAATATTTTCTAATTTTATAAAACCTTAAATGTTTACACATTTATACCATTTCTATTCTATTTAAAATTTTTAAATTTTAAAAAATAATATTTTTAAAAATAAAAGACCCAAAATAAGAACCTACCAATAAAAGAAAAAAATTTATCTAAGAGGTCATAGATTCTTATATTTAAAAAAAATACACAATTAGTTTATATAAAAATTTAACAATCCCCTACTTAGTGACTACAGATAATTATGGTCTAAGTGGTTAAGTCTTAAAACCCATGCATTCTCCTTCCGTCAAGCAGGTAGTCACCATGACTTGCACAGCACATGACATCTAGTCATCTAGATAAAATGTACAATCTTCTTCGTGGCAAATGTACTTGAAAGTTGAAACCATAACTTTTTCGACGACAACCATTGCATTCAAACATGACATTAGTCCAATATTTGTAATGGTGCTAATTTCGCTAGGGAAATGGTAAATATAGGATAACGGGGTGTTTCTGAAAGGGATTATATACGTTTTATGCGAGGAAGGCATGTGCATGCTATAGAGGGAAGCTGAATAATATTATGGTAACAATGTTACAGAGTATATATACAACAATGTAGTAGGGTTTTAGCTTATACTAATTACATTCATACCCTTATTATATACATATCCTTACATCCCCCCTCAAGATGGAGGGAGAGCTCTCACGCCAATCTTGTAAGTCAAGTTTTCAAACAGAGGTCTCGGTAACGGCTTGGTCAGTGCGTCGGCGAGTTGATCTTTGGTGGAGATGTGCGAGACCCGTAACACTCCTGATTGTATGAACTCTCGTACAAAATGATAGTCCAGAGCAACATGCTTCATCTTTGAGTGGAAGACCGGATTCGCACAGAGGTATGTAGCACCCACATTATCACAGTAAAGAACCGGAGCAACTGGAAGCGACACACCCAGTTCAGTTAGCAACGAGCAAATCCACCGGAGTTCAGAGGCGGCATAAGCAACAGCGCGATATTCTGCTTCGGTTGACGATCGTGAGACGCTGCGTTGTTTCTTGGAGGACCAGGAAATGGGACTACCGCCAAAATATATGATGTACGCGTTGGTGGAGGTATAGGTGTTCATGTCACAACCCCAGTCAGCGTCGGAGAAGGCGTGTATCGTTAACGGAGCATGAGCTTTGAGGAAGATGCCATGAGAACGTGTACCAGCAAGATAACGGAGGATGTGTTTAGCGGCTTGCCAATGTTTGTCCGTGGGCTTATGCATGAACTGGGATAACTTGTTGACTGCAAAAGCGATATCCGGCCGTGTAAAGGAGAGGTACTGTAAGCTGCCAATGACCGCACGATATTCTTTGGGATCAAGTAATGGTGTGCCGTATTCCAGCGTGAGCTTGGGAGATGTGACCATGGGAGTGAAAACAGGCTTCGCATGAAGCATGTTTGTCTTGTGCAGAAGATCCGTAACGTACTTACGTTGCATCAAGTGTAGACCTTGCGAGGAACGTGTGGCTTCAATGCCTAAGAAGTACTTGAGAGGACCAAGGTCTTTCAGCGAGAATCGAGCGGCAAGGGCAACGTTGAACGCTTTGACAAGTACAGGAGCTCCGGCAATGATGATATCATCCACATACACCAAGACATAAATAAAATCACAGCCGCGGTGGTAAACAAATAAAGAGGTATCTGCAAGAGAATTTTTAAAACCAGCTTGTAAAAGGAAGGTTTTAAGTTCTTGGTACCATGCGCACGGTGCTTGTTTGAGACCGTATAGTGCCTTGTTGAGACGACACACATGGTGAGGATGATCTTTGTCAACAAATCCCGGGGGTTGCGTTACATACACCTCATCAGTTAGAGTGCCTTGCAAAAAAGCATTGTTGATATCAACCTGATGTATCTGCCAGTTTTTCTTCACCGCAACTTCAAGAACCATCCGCACCGTTGTTGATTTAATCACCGGACTGAAGGTTTCAGAATAATCCAACCCGTACTGTTGATTGAAACCGCGTGCAACCAGTCTCGCCTTATATCTGTCAATCGAACCATCAGCATGATATTTAATTGTAAAAATCCACTTACAAGAGATTACATTCTGATGCGGTGCAGGAGGAACAGAGTCCCATGTTCGATGTTGTAGCTGAGCATTATACTCGTCACACATTGCCTGTCTCCATCGCGGATCCTTAAGTGCCTCAGCCACCGTCAAAGGTATATCATGGGACGGAGAGGATACGTTGGTAGTGAGGTTAAACTTTTGTTTGGGTTTGACAATGTGATTTTTCGAACGGGTTTGCATGGTGTGCGTGTTTTGTTGTAGAGGCTGTGGTGGAGGTTGTGGTAGAGGAACATTGAGTTGTTGTGGCGGAGCCGGACTAGAATCGGGTGGTGGAGACGAGGGTGATGGTTCGTGATGTGTAGTAGACGAGGGTGATGAGGGTGGTGTAGGTTGTGTTTGTGGTCTCGGGGTTATTGAGTTTGGACTTGGTGGTGGAGTTTGGTGTGGTGATGACTGTCGTGAAACAGAGGAGGATGATGACGGTGACTGAGCACGATTATCTGGAGATCCTGGTGCAGGAGACGGAGATGATGTGTTGCCAGACGAAGACGGTGGAACCGGCGGTGGTGACGGGTGAAGGACCGGTGACGGGGGCTGTTGCGAATGAGCTATAGGTGGCGGCAGAACCGGAATGAGCACATTGGGCGAGGACATCACACTGTCAGACTTGTTGTGAACTAGTAACGAAGGAGGGACCATAAACGGGAACTGGTGCTCATCAAAGTGAACATGACGCAAGGTGTACATCCTCCGGTTAGGAACATCATAACAGAGATATGCACTTTGGGTAAGAGAATATCCCAAGAACACACACGGTTTTGATCGATCATCAAGCTTGTTGGAGGTATAGGGCGAAGCCATGGGAAGCACAAGCATCCAAACACTCGAAGCTTCAAGTAGTTTGGTTTCTGGTTAAAGAGTTTAACATACGGTGAAACTCCATGCAATACATCGAAGGCATGCGATTGATCAAGTATACTGCCGTAGCAAAGGCGTACGGCCAATAGGACTTTGGAACTGCGGCATGACTGAGTAAGGCAAGACCGGTTTCAACGATGTGACGGTGCTTGCGTTCTGAGATGCCATTGTGTTCTGGAGTATGTGGCGGAGTGGTGAGATGTGTGATGCCGTGTTCAGCAAGAAAAGAACGTAGTGCAACATACTCGCCGCCATTGTCGGTATACAAGGTGGTGATATGACATTGAAACCTCTTTTCAACCAAAGCTTTGAAAGCCACAAACACTTCTTTCACTTGAGATTTTTGTTTTAACGGATAAAGCCAGGTATATCTTGTAAAATGGTCAACCAACACAAGATAATATTTGAAATTTTCAGTGGAAAGAAGAGGAGATGTCCAAACATCTGAATAAATATACTCAAGGGGGCGAGTAGATGTAATTGTGTTTATGTGGAAAGGCAATTTATGACTTTTATTGATAGAACAGTCTGAACAAGAAAACTGTTGTGGTGTTTTTGAAGAAAGAGGCAATGAAAACTGAGACACAATAGTCTTTAAAACTGGTAAAGAAGGGTGGCCGAGACGGTAGTGCCAAGATGAGATATCGGTTTGTGGTTGCGGTGTAGTGGTGAAACTGGTAATGACATTATTGATGACCGGCCACTCATATAGCTCATTCTTAGTTCTGGCTTGGAGTAACCGGGCCCCCGTTTTGAGATCCTTCACCTGAAAATAAGCAGGATAGAAGTGCACCGAGACATTATTAGCGTTACACAGCCGGTATACGGAAATGAGATTCTTACAAACATTCGGCACATATAAAACATCAATAAGCTTAAGTGCACGAGAGGGTGTAGGAAGTAACGCTGAACCAGTTTGCGAGATAGGAATACCGGAACCATCGGCGATAGTAACCTCTTCCCCTCCGGTGTAAGGCTGATGCATGGAGAGATTTGCTAAGTCAGAGGTAAGATGGTGTGTCGCACCGGAGTCCATGATCCAGTTAGCCGGATTGTAAGAGGGAGTCATCGCAACATTCGCACGAGGCTGCCATGGTTGCATCGGAGACTGTGGAGGACCACCAGAGTATGCGGGAGACATGCCTGGTGCCATCGGATAGCCACCACCAGCGGGAAGCTGTGAACAACGACGGGCGCTGTGTCCAAAAACGCCACACAACTGACATCGCCCTTGGTAGCCACGGCCCATGCCACGAGAGTCATTACGTGAGTAATGATTTTGTTGGCCACGAGAGTTATGACGGTTCTGGTTGCGTGACTGCGAAGGTTTGTAGGAGACGGTGTTGGCGGTGGTTGGAACCGAGGACGAGGGAACCGCAGACTGGAGTTTGAGCTCCTCATTGATGAGTTTCTCGTTCACCTCCGTGATCGTCGGAGCCGTATCACGTCCCTCAATTTGGTCGATGACACGTTTGTAATCTTCAGAGAGACCACCGAGGATATAGTCGATCTGGTCCTCATGAGCGATCGGACTTTCAAGCAGCGCAAGCTGATCGAAACGAATGGTGAAGCCTTGGACGTATTCTTCAATAGATTTGTTGCCTTTCTTCCAGTGTGTGAGTTGATCACGAATCTGTTTGATATGAGTACGACTAGGCTTGGCGTAGGTGTCCTTAAGTGTAACCCAAATGTCACGAGAGGTCGAGGCTTTTGACAAGAGGGGTTGAACGGATACGGTGATCGTACCTAGGAGACCAGAGTAGATGAGCCGGTCCCGTCGCTCCAATGCTCAAGGCAGGATTCGGCGCCGAGACACCAGCCGTGGTGAGGGTAGCATCGGGGGAAGAAACCGAGCCATCGAGATATCCAGCAACATCATAGCCATCGAGTAGAGCGTGGATCTGTCGACTCCACATCAGAAAATTGGTTGCGGTGAGTTTAGTCACATTTGACATGTTGACATTCACGAGAGAGGTTTCATCCGAAGAAACAACAACCTCATTGGGAGCAGCCATGATCGATAAGAAGAGGAAGGTAAGGAAAAGAAGAAGAAGAAGAAGAAGATGGCGGCTGAAAAAAAAAAAAATTTAGGTCTTTGAGATCTTTTTCCGCTCTGATACCATATAGAGGGAAGCTGAATAATATTATGGTAACAATGTTACAGAGTATATATACAACAATGTAGTAGGGTTTTAGCTTATACTAATTACATTCATACCCTTATTATATACATATCCTTACACATGCTTCATGGAAACCAAATTCGCACTCCATACAAGTTACAACAATAGAGAGAATCAGAAAATGATACTGGAAGGCGACACCTCAGAAACAATCGTCATGAAGTACGTACTACCCTTTCTCCAACCTACTACTTCTCCATATACATCATTTTCTTTTTCAAAAACTATATAATATATAATTCTCGGGCAAGATTTTTGCAAAAAAAAAAAAAAAAAAAAAAAAAAAAAAAAATTGTTTATTCAACTATTCGGTTACTGATACGTTATACGTACTTTTAATCCCGTATTGTTGGAAAGAGTTGAGTAATTACTAATATCTTGAAGTAGTTTCGTCATAGCTTACGACTAAACTTGAGTGTACAAACCAAAACCAAATTGTTTACTTGTTTTCTATTCCGTTAGATTATCTTAAACATTTCGTTTCGTATATTTTCCTCTACAATTAAACATTTATTGGTTAGTTCACCTAAATTACTCGATAGACTAAGAAGATTCCATTTTGTATATGAAAAATTCCATTTATTAATCAAAGCATATTACACAAAATCATAATTTTCGGCTTTATCAAATCCCTGCAGAAGATCGTAAGTTCGTAACCATATCGATAAAGTGTTTTTAAGCACTTTTTCTTCTTTGTTGTAATGCTTCATGTGGCTATCTGCATTGGGCCAACATTTTCTACGTTCTTAACTAGCCCTGGGAATATTACCCGAACCGAAATTTCCGAACCGCACCGAACCGAGATTTTCGGGTTTCGGTTCGGGTCATGAAAACTGATTCGGTTTAATCGGCAATAATTTTATAGGTTATTCGGTTATGTCTTCGGTTCGGTTCGGACGGACATAACCGAACGGGTAACCGATAACCGATAATTTGGGAGGCAAGTATAAATTATTTCTAAACCTAGTTTTCTTCTTGTTTCACTCGCAGCCATTTACCTTCTTCCCACCAAACAAGAACATGAATCTTCATTGAATCCAACATTCTTCATTCGATTTCTTTCAATCTTAGATGAAGTCAACCCATCTCTTCTCTGTCCGTCCGCCACTCTTCTTCTTTATTCGATTCTCTCACTCCAACGAAATCAATCAATCTCTTTTTTGTTCATCCGCAGTTCTTCTTCTTCTGCTTAGTAAGCTCATGGCTGCAATGACTTAGGATGGGGTCTTCTTCCGCCCTTCAACTAGTGTCGAAGATCGCCATCGGTTCAGTCGCCCTTCAACTCGCCGCCGCTGCCATCTCTCCAAAGAAGAAGAAACCCTAATTTTGTAATTTATGGGCTTTATATTTAATGGGCTTTTTTGGTTGGATTTTAAAAAACCCAAAATTATTATTAAATCGAAGTCCATAAATAAATAGAAACCAAAAATTCGGTTATTTTCGGGTTTTAATCTCAAAACCCGAATTAACCGGTAACCGAACCGAACCGAACCGTAATTAATTTCGGTTATTTTCGGCACAATTTCAATATTCTGTAAATATCCGATAACCGAATTATCCGACCCGACCCGATCCGAACTATCCGAAGTCGCAGGGCTATTCTTAACAATTTAAAAATAGGGTTTAATGGAATAGTGGGCTTAGATCAATGAAGATGGATCTTGTGCAAGATCTGTTTTAGACCTGATCTTCGGTCCACGTGGCACCACCGGAGTGGGTGAGAATTTTGCAAGAGAAATAAAATAATGTTTGTGTGTTTTTTTTTTTTGGTAGGAATAATGTTTGTGTGTTTTTATTAATAAGATTTTTAAACTTTGTATTAATTAAATAAAATGTTTGTGTGTTTTTATTAATTAATATGTTTGTTTTTTTTTGTGTTTTTCATTTATATCTTTCATGTTATTTTCTTTCATAATAATTTGGAATTGTATTTTGTGTTGGTTTTTATTTCCTACTAAATTTTAATATAAATGTTATTTTTTAAAGTTTTTAAAATTGTAATATGTTTTAGATTATTATATTATTAAATCTTATAATCTTAAACATGTTCACCCAATAATCAACTTTTTAAACAAAATATCTAAACTAATGATCTTACATTATTTTAATAATATTTTTACTCTAAGAACACCCAAAACAGTTCTCCCAATGCAGATGTCCTATGCGAATAGTCGACTTTGAGACCATAGGCTTAATTAGTAGATTAGGATGATCGGAGATTCGGAACATAATGTTTAGTATTATATATACAAGTTTTCTTCTTCGTGAAGTCCTTAGTGCAGTGGCAGGAGGTAAGTCCATTTGTAGAAGACACCATCACATCCGGGATCGAGTCCCGGTTCCTACGAATGTAGGAATTTGGCTAATGGACCGGCCAGTTCTGGCCCAATGGTTGAAAGAAAAAGAAAATACAAGTTTTCTTCCACTTTAAATGTTATTTTATGAATCAAGACATCATATAATTTTTATCGATAATATAATCATAGGCTCATAGCTACATATATTTAAGAGAAATACCCTCAAATAGCACACTTCTATGTTTTTCTTCCAATATTAGCACACATTGTAAAATATTCCAAAACTAGCATTATTGAATTGATTATAAAATAATAAAATCAATTATAATTTTTTTAGAATTTGGTCCAGTTCTCGTCGTCATACTCACGAGCTCCTCCTCGTCGCTAAGGAACAACAACAACAACACTACTGCAGCAATTACGGGTGGTTCGAGAAGCTTCGATCTCCTGACGAGTTCTACCATCCAGTCCATTTGAATAGCTCGATGTAGCTTGCCAATCACCTCCATCCCTCTCTCGACGCGTCTCTCTGCTCTTGAATCGGAGTCGTCGGATCTCAAGGTATATTTCTAAATTTAAAGTTCAACATAGATGCTGAACTTTCTTGAATCTAAAAAACTACAATTTGCTTCATGTAACATCGAATTCAAATTAATTTACAAAATACACCATCCAATATACATGTAACATAAAATCCTAATTTGAAAACAAATAATTAACCCCTAAACATCTCAATCTCCTTTAAATATGAGCTCCTTGTAGATATAAAACACCATCTTTGCTTTTGTGTTTTACCCAACAAAAATGAATGACACAAGCTGTTAAAAAATGATTCAGGGTGGCTGTCACAAATTAAATAGACTTCTTCCTTAATTTTAAACCGCTAACAATTTTCAAAACAAACCGCGATGTTCATATAATTTCAACAAGCACTAGTAGAAGGGTATTATGAACGTCTTTACAAGCTAAACACAACAGATTACATTTACTCTTGATGTCAGCTTAACTAAACAGTATATATATATATATATATATATATATATAATAAATTTCATACACCAACAATAGCAATACAAAATCAAGCAGGCCTTTAAAAGCATCAAATTTTAGAGAACACCTATAACCAAGAATGCCTCCTTTAGTCATTCAACAATTAATATTAGTTTGCATCTATTCTCAAGTTTCTCTAAATTATCATGGATAAAACTGACAATTTAGGGAGGTAATTCAAATATTTATGAAGTTCTTCCTGAATTTTCAAATCAAGCATGTAACTCCACCAGTTAATTCAAATAAGATAGACACAACCATTCATCCAAAGTTTCTCTAAGTTAGCATGGAATCAACCTAAGAACATGCTCAATTATGACTCTAGCCAAGGTTAATGCAACACAAAAATACTTAACCAAGTCACCAAACCAAGATTAATTTATTAACCGAAAGACAAGCTTGATGTATAAATCAGTTTTAATAATTGTGATATGTATAAGCTAATCTCCCATATAAACAAAAGTAATAAACATGTTTTTCATGAAAACGGAACATTAAGGAAATTCAAGGAAGCTTTCCTGAATTGTGTGGAATCCTTCCTGAATTTTTTCAAGGAGTATTGGATGTTGGATGCTGGGTGCTGGTTTTTCAAGTTGCAAGAACTTAAACAAGAAGGAAAACAGAGTAAAGATCCTTGTTAAGAGAAATTCAAACAAATCCAATGCTCTCAAGATAACACAACAAATAAGCTTGAGAATTACACTATTGTTTTCAAGCCTACTAAGCCTACTATGGTGAGACATTCCAAGGAGGAAACAGAGCATTGGAACAATCCTGAAACAAGCTTACAGAAATTCAATTTTTCCATCAACAGAAATTGATAAACTAAATCAATACAAACACAAAATAACAAAGTGATTTGCTTAATAGCCAAACATCCCCCCCAAAAAAAGATAAACAAAATCTCCCACTATAATCACAGTTTCAAAAATCAAACATCATTAGAGAACAAACTAACCAAACAAAATCAATAAATCAAGTTCTTCATATAAGATTAATTCAAGCAAAATCAATCACTCACTAGAACACGTAATTGGAACTCTAAGCGAGAGAAGGTGAGTATGACACATACCTTAGCAGGTCAAATAGAGAAGTCTTTGACTTTAGCAAGAATGAGATCACACAATCTCAGGTCTCCTATCTTTGACTTTGTTCGCTCCTCTTTCACTTGTTTCACAGGCTCCATCATGTCTGATCCAATTCACAAAAGGTAAATAAGGTGAGACGACAAGATCGGCGAGGACAGATCGGCGATGGGAATACGGCTAGGCGAACACAACAGAGAGAATACGGCGATAGATCATCGATGAGAATCGATTGGCGAGAGGTCTAGCTAGGATGCTTCAATGTCTTGTAGAGTAATGATTCTATTGGCGGAATTGTTTCTTCGTCACGATTCGAGCTCATTTGTTTGTGGAACTGCTTCATCGTTCCTATTAGAGCTCGTCGTTGATGAAATAAAATCTCAATATTAAAGTTACGATTTCTAGAGCGATAAAAGATTGAGATTTTTATTAGATATTTTAATTAATATTTAAAGTCTTTAGTATTTAACTAGAGCATTGTGCTAATTTTGGAAAATAGAAAATGTGTGCTAAGTTTGGAATAAAAACTTAAATTTGTGCTATTTTTGAGAATCTCCCTATATTTAAATACTCAAAATATTTTGATTAATGAAATTGAATATGAGAATTTGTATTTTAGTTTTAAAAATACATACTATTTTTTATAAAAAATTTGGTGATGAAATGTCACTCTAGAAGAAGAGATTTGTCACTTTAGAAGAAGAATTTAAATAAAAAGAGAATTTGAAGATAATAAATTGTGTTGAACATATATTTAAAGCTATCTAATAAATAGAAAAATCAAAGAATAGAAAACAATTTTCTTAAGAAAATTGGTATTGAGGTGGACACTCATAGATCAATTTAGTACTATACAATTTGATTTTTTTTCCATTAAATAAAAAAATAAAATCTAAAATCATTTATTGTAAGAACCATATTTAAAATTAAAATTAACTAAATCGTAAAAATTAAGAGAAAAAAATCAAATAAGACTTATGTATAATGAAGACAAAGATAACACTAAAAATTCCAAATCCAAGGACCAAGATACAAATACTGTATTTTTGTATTGGTCAAGCTAATAAAACGACAAAATATATATATCTTTCTAAAATAGATAACGTATATAAATGTCATAATTGTTCTTATTATCATAAATTCATATACATTGAAAATTCTCTACTTCACAAGAGAGATCCCATTGAGCAGTTTCGATTGTGCAGGTAACGTCTTTGTCTCCTCTTCGTTTATAAGTTTAGTTTAGTACTCCAATGAAAAGTTTCGATCTTTGAATGAGTCAACTCGTGTAACTCCCCTTGTTTCCTGTAATCTTCTGAAATTGGGTCTTCTTCTTTAATTTATCATTTCTCGCCGGAAAAATCTCTCAACAGAGTTTCCTTGTATTTCACGGCGATGTGTTATTAGACCCCTCTTGAAAGCGACTGTCTCTCTGACTATTATTATATTAGTTTTAATTATGTAACAGAAAAAAATGTGAAATTTACTGAGTCAAACATGTTTAAACAAATGTGAAAGGTGAAGACTTTGATTGATAAAAATCCAAACTTTGGGTTCTGTTTCAAAGTCAATAAGCTCTCTCTCATATTTATATGGGTGTTACTGTGTTGTATTTGGTACTTTGTTGTTGTTTGGGTTTAATCTGAGATTTGTGACTTATGCTTGAAGTGTTGCAGGCGATTGTGTTGTTCATCTTGTTCTGGGTTTGGTTGTCTTGGATGGGAGGAAGTAGTTCGAAAGAGCCGACTAGAGGAGGAACTGATCGGAGGTATGAACGTAGTGTGTCTGGGAGCTCGTCTGCTTGGGGGGATTTTGGAGACCAGAACAGCTCTTACCACACACCAAACCATCCATCTGCTTCTCCTGCCTCCTCCTCATACAATTCCGGGAGACAAACTCCCAAGACTCTAGATAGGAAGTATTCACGGATTGCTGATAACTACCGTTCCATTGATGAGGTTTGTATCATTGAATCCATCATTTTGTTTTTGTTTTTTTTTTATCTCTTATTGTTGTTGTTGTTTGTTTGTGAATCCCTTCTCTTATATACAGGTTACCGCTGCTCTTTCACATGCCGGTTTGGAGTCCTCGAATCTGATTGTTGGTATAGATGTCACCAAGAGCAACGAATGGACAGGTTAGAGAAGTTATTATCTTAGTGACTGGGTTTAGTCTATGTTGCTTTGGTCTCTGGTGGCTTACTCAGGTGATTTGATTCAGGGGCGAGATCATTTGGTAGGAAGAGCCTGCATTACATTGGAACAACCCCAAACCCTTACCAGCAAGCTATTTCCATCATCGGGAAGACTTTATCGGTTTTCGATGAGGATAATTTGATTCCCTGCTATGGATTTGGAGATGGTAATAACCGTAAAGAAGCAGTCTTTTTTTCTTGTATAACTGTTGTTTAAGTCTAATGTTAAGATTGGTTTGATTATGCAGCTACTACCCATGATCAAGATGTCTTCAGTTTCAATCCAAATGATACATTTTGTAACGGGTTTGAAGAAGTCCTTACGTGTTACAGAGAGATTGTTCCCCAGCTTCACCTCTCAGGTTGAGTGAGATGAATTAGCCCTTTTCTTCTGCCTGTTCTCTGACTCCTGCTCTACTTTTTCCTTATATTTTTGCCTGTTCTTTAACAGGTCCGACATCTTTTGCACCCATCATTGAAAGGGCCATGACAATTGTGGAAGAAAGTAGTGGCCAGTACCATGTTCTTCTCATTATCGCTGATGGACAGGTAAAAGTTGGAACCATATTTGACTGGAGAAAGTTCTTGCATCTGTACCTATTTGTGTCTAGTTATGATCATTTCTCAGACATTTGTATAGTTCAAGTTACCATTGGAGCTTTTATTCTGACAGGTGACAAGAAGTGTTGATACAGATAACGGTGGATTCAGCCCACAAGAGCAGCGCACCATTGATGCTATTGTAAGAGCAAGGTAATAATAATATACTATTTCTTTGCGGACAAATCCAATTTGAAACCGCATCTTTCTCATTCGTGATGGATTCCATTGCAGTGAATATCCTTTGTCGATAGTTCTTGTTGGTGTTGGAGATGGTCCTTGGGACACCATGAGACAGTTTGATGACAACATCCCTGCTCGCGCCTTTGACAATTTTCAGGTAATGATACCAACAAGCTTCTTCAATAGTGTAAGATATTTCCTGTCCCTTCCTGGCAGTTTAACAGGTTTTTTGGTTTGTTCATCATTTGAATCATTTCAGTTTGTGAACTTCACGGATATTATGTCAAAGAACATTGATCCAGCAAGAAAAGAGGCAGAATTTGCACTCTCGGCTTTGATGGAGATACCATCTCAGTATAAAGCCACCCTCGAGCTAGGCTTACTCGGGTAAGTAATTTCAGATACATTAGTGCATCACTGCAGCATTTATGAACTGATCTCCATAAATTACCAAGTTCTTGCCTTGTTTCGAATACGCAGACAAAGAACTGGACATAGTCCAAACAGGATTGCGCTTCCACCACCAACTTATGCTACTCAAGCTATGCGCAACAGCCCAAGAACTTCCAGGTCAACCAGTTTTCAAAACAGACCATATGATGATAGTAGTGTTTCCTCAGCAACACCTTCAACTGCTCGTAATGAGGGCCAGGTATGATTATACAAAGAAAGATAAAACAATGCATTGATCAATCTTTTTTCCTGCTATTCACATCTTTTTGGTTGGATTAACTGCAACAGGTTTGCCCCGTATGTCTAATGAGTCCAAAGAACATGGCTTTCAATTGTGGTCATCAGGTGCATTTCCAGTCCTGAGTTTACCTCCTAAGGATCGCACATGAAACAAAATCTATAACTTTCCGTTGTTTTTCTTATTTTGCTCCATCAGACTTGCTCAGAATGTGGAAAGACCTCACTGTTTGCCCCATTTGCCGGAGCTCTATCTCCGTTCGTATCAAGCTTTATTAAGATAACTCTCTCAAGAACTGAAGGAACACCGCAGGTGATCTTCTGAGATCTTTCACAGCCAACATTCACCAATGGTGGTGGAGATATTACCGGGTGTCCCAACATTTGTGTTTACTTTGAGTGGAACAACCGTTGAATGATTTTTCGATCAATCACGGCTCCGTTCAAAGTTATATGTAGATAATCTGTTTGTGAGTTATTGCAATCTCATTGCACATGAAAATCAGAGACAGCTGATTCTCTCGTAAATAAAGTATCATCCTTGGCCTTGCTCTGCTGTTACAATTTTTTACTGAAGATTTTAAAATCTTGAATGGTCCCATGAGTTCTGTACACATGTCTCAAACAACAGTATATACCTTTCTTGTCCGAAACCTCTTAGTCTTCAACACAGGAGCCCAAAGTGGTCCTGTATTCACTACCATAATTGACATCTTATGAATCGTATCTATTCTGTCGCTGAAGATCCATAAATGATGTAACTGTCAACGAAAAAATGGCAAAAGGGCCAAAAAAAACTATTACATAGGTTTTTATCAAAGTTATACCTTTGCACTGTTCATACTGTCAGAAATGATATACTTTTCTTGGTCTTCGTCCCCAGTACTGAACAAGATTGGAACTCAAGTCTTAATCAAAGATACCCCAAGATACGTCTGCTATTCTTACTCTTCTTTTCAGGTTTACAGAATTGGTTAGGTTAAGCGGTCCGGTTATCCTTTCCAATCTCCATTCATTTATTCGATTAACCAGAGTAACTCTAGTGTTTGCCCTTCATCACGAAAAGTGTTATCACAGTGATAAGACGTGAAGATATTCAAATCTGAAAAAGATAAAGCCATGTTTAAAGTCTTTGAATAAGATTCCCAGTCAGATTGCTCAACAATCTTCAGTCTCAGGGACCCTACTACTATTTTTATCACGCAAACCAAGAGAGACACATTCTTTTGTGGTAAGTAAATACAATTCAAAGTATAGTCTTTTCAATACAACAGCCATATTAGTATATTACCATGAATTTCCGAAGCGACATCTCTGCTCTGAATGAAGACATCATAGTTGAGCAGCTACTTCGTAGCCATGATCCAGATGGTCGCTGGCTTGATTCCGAAATGCTGCTTCAGGAAGTGGAAACCATCTTGAGTTTTGTTCTTCCAAATGATGTGAGCTCTCGGTCCAATTCTCTAAAGACTTGTCTTCATTCTTGCCAATAATTCTGCCGCTTAACTTTCAGGTTCCTAGACCGCTTATGACAGAGGATTGTATCACCGACGTTCAAGTTTTTGACTCAAAGGAAACACTACCATATGCTATCTCCAGAATCTCTGTTCAGGTAAATGATCATCCTTTATTCTCAAAACAACTCTCCCTGGAAAATTCCATGGAGTCGCAAATATTGAAACTCTTGAGGTTTGCAGATGCTTTGTCCATGCATGGGGGAAAATGAGATCCAGACAAGAACAATGGCTTTGTTCGATCTTCTGAAAGAATACAGATGGGATGCAAAAGCTGTGTTAGTACTAGGAGTCCTTGCTGCAACATTTGGAGGACTCTTGCTACCAGTTCATCTAGCCTTCTGTGATCCCGTCGCAGCATCAATTGCAACACTCAACCAGTTGCCTATTGAGAGAACCAAGTTCAGACCATGGTTAGAATCTCTGAGGTTGCTCGTTAAAGCAATGGTGGATGTAACCAAATGCATAATTAAATTCGAAAGACTACCAATTAAACAAGTGCAGCTAGACAACAACATTGTGGGGAAAACCTTGTCTAATGTCTATCTAGCTACTTACCGGGTTGTCAAAAGTGCACTTGCATGCCTGCAGCAAATCCCTTATTTCAAGCAAACTCAGCAGGTCCATTTTTTTATTTTCCACCCTTCTTCTATCTTCCTTCCAAAAAAAAAAAAAAAAACTGGAAGCGCTGCAGAGAAATTGTTTCCAGCATATTAGCAGTCAACATTGAGTTTTCTCATGGCTAGGAATTCTCTGAAATACTTAGGCAACAGAAACAAGGAAAGCAGCACAGGAACTTTCAACGGAATCAAGAAGAGCAGTAGGGGAACTTTCTAGTTTGGGGTATCAATTACTCAGCCTCCATACTCGCCTCAACAAGCAGGTAGAAGAATGCAGCACACAAATAGGTAACTTTCAAATGTTCTGTTCTGATGATAATTCCCAAAAGATGAGCTTCTATTTAAAGCAAAACTCAACACTGATGTTGCTTCTCCGTTGTAATCTCTAAAGAGGAAGAAATCAATCAAAAGCTTCGAAAGATTAACACAGGCACTCATCAAGACAACCAAGACGTACTCCACCTACTTTTTTCTCTACAGGATGATTTGCCACTTCAACAATACTCCAGAAAAGTACAAAGAACTATCCTTTTTCTTTTTCCATGTTCCTTTTTTTTGTTTTTTTCCTGTCTCTTCTTTTACTTTACATAAAAGATGAGATACAAAGAACATTTCTTTATCATCCAATGACAGATAGCTATAACCGAGCTGAAAGAAAAGGTAATACTGCTGCTACTATCACAGCCACCAGTAGAGCCACTTTTCTTTCTGCTTCAACAGTTATACGATCATCCATCAAACACCAACACAGAACAAAACTACGAAATCATATGGATTCCGATACCAACCTCCCAAAAATGGACAGACGAAGAGAAAGAAATCTTCGATTTCTACTCCAATTCCTTACCATGGATCTCAGTAAGACAGCCGTGGTTATTGAGCTCCACAATAGTCAACTTTTTCAAACGAGAATGGCATTACGGAGACGACGAGGCAATGGTGGTGGTGATGGATACTAACGGGGAGTTTGTGAACATGAATGCCATGGATATGGTGTTGATATGGGGTGTTCAAGCATATCCATTCTCAGTAACTAGAGAAGATGAGATTTGGGAAGAACATGGATGGTCTATGCAGCTCTTGCTTGATGGCATTCATCCTGCATTTGAATCTTGGGTACACATTTCTCATTCTCAAAAAAGTTTCAATTCTTATGATCAAAATTGTGATGAGACTCTTACGATTCAGGTGAAACAAGGAAGAGAGATATGCATATTCGGAAGTGAGAACTTGGATTGGGTTGATGAGTTAGTGTCACTAGCAAGAAAGATTCAAAATCTAGGGTTCCAATTAGAGCTTGTTTACCTCAGCAACGAGCGAACAAAAGCCATGGAAGAGAGTTCCATCTTGTTCAGTCCTACAGTACAACAACTCTTCTGGCTAAGATTAGAAAGCATCGAACGATCAAAACTAAAGCGAATCGAATCATCGAAACAACCTGATCGTGTTTTCGAAGAAGTTACGAAACTTCTCGACTTCGATTACGGTGAACACAAGGGTTGGGGGATCATCGGAAAGGGATCAGAAGCGGTGACGGTTGACGGAGAGAAGCTTACGGAGAGGATGAGGAAGATTGTGCGGTGGGGTGAGTACGCGAAGGGATTGGGTTTTACGGAGGCGATTGAAATCGCGGCGGAGAAGCCGTGTGAACTTAGTCACACGGTGGTTGTTCCGTTTCAGGAAGCGTTGACGGTGAGAGTTGTCACGTGCGAGAAATGTAAGCGGCCAATGAAGAAGTTTGTTGCGTATCAGTAACTCTCACAGCCACGTTAATTTAACAATTACGCCCAGAAATAATATGGTTTTGACTCTTTTTTTTTCTATTTGTTTCATTCCAGTAAAAATGTGACATTGTGACCAAAAAGAGAGGCAAATGTGATATTTTCGGATAAAGGAGGTTGATTTGGAGATAATAAAATAAAGAGAATGTTGTAAAAGTTACGTAATAGTATAGTTCTACTATATAATTAAAAAGTAACTAAATATTTCTAATTTATATTTTATTACATTATACCATTAAAATTATTTCGTATAGTCAAAATTGTTTAAAGACATTAAAAAAACTTCATCTGATTTTGAAAATGGTCCTTTGCTATGTCTGCAGCTTTTATGTTCCAAACTTTATAGTAAACATGTTCCTTCAAGATCACACTCTTAATTCAGTTAAAGCAGCTGTTAAAAAAGAGTCATTTCTTAAAATATTACAATTGTTAATTGCTATCCTCTGTTTACAAAAATAAGTAGTTATCTTTTTGTTTTCTTCAATTTTTTTTCTTAAATATTTAATTTTCTTTTGCAAAAAAGAGTCTTAAATATTTCACTTTACAAAACAAGATAGTTTATTCATAATTGTTGATCTAGAGATCGTCGGATAGTGAAACAAGTAACTAAAGAGGGCGAAAACTGAAATGATCTGACTTATTTTCTTTTGTTTTTAATACGTCATTTAACTATTGATCCCATAGTCACTAACATCTTAACCCTAACAAACACAACAACGGAATTACAATAACAACATTAACCATAAATGCTCCAATTAATCCAATAACTAATAAACAGTAATAAATCATCCAACAAATATCATTAAACATTGAACCAGTAACCTAGCAATATTCTAACGACTCAATTCTAGCAATCTAACAGAAGCCAGACAACACATCAGCGAGCCACTAGAAAATCATACTCTTCATTGCTTTGATTCCATGATCACACTTTGTCTTTACCTGCATCACAAACAACAATTGAGACACATGAGTATTATCAAAAATACTCAGTGAGGCAATCCTCCTATCTACTAAGCTATACACACAAGCAATTGAAATCTCCAATCAAACACATAACAAATAACACAATCAAACCAGATAACAAACAAAGATCAGCCGATGTTGAAGGTTGGTGTCGATTGACACTGACACTGGCGAAGGTTGGTGTCGACCGACACCTGGTCGACACGACAAGGTGTAAAATTTACGTAATAGTATAGTTCTACTATATAATTAAAAAGTAATGAAATATTTGTAATTCATTTTTATTACATTATACCATTAACATTATTTCATATAGTCAAAATTGTAAAATTTACGTAATAGTATAGTTCTACTATATAATTAAAAAGTAACTAAATATTTATAATTCATACTTTATTACATTATACAATTAACATTATTTCATACAGTAAAAATTGTTTAAAGACGTTAAAAAAGCTTCATCTGATCTTCAAAATGTTTGTTTGCTATCTGCAACTTTTATGTTCCAAACTTCATACTAGACATGCTCCTTCAAGATCACACTCCTAATTCAATTAAAGAACCTGTTAAAAAAAGAGGACATTTCTTAAAATATTACAATTGTTAATTATTATCCCTCTGTTTCTTTTAATAAGTAGTTATTTTTTTGTTTTCTTCATTTTTTTTTAAATAACTATGCAAGTCTTAAAAATTTAATTTTCTTTTCCCAAAAAAAGTCTTAAATATTTAACTTTAATCAAAACAATATAGTTTATTCATACGTAATTGTTGATCTAGAGATCGTCGAATAGTGAAACAATCAACTTAAGAGGGCAAAACAGAGGACTTTTTATTAAGTTAATCAAGGATCAGCAAGATTATAGTGATGCTAAATAAAGCTGGGATGCCTATTACAAACCGTACACTCACTAATTATATTTAAGCAATTAGAATTAACATCGGATTATTTACTGACTCCCACTCTAGTTAACTTCGTGTCATGTTCACTGCAAACCCTCCTCTATTTATAGCTGATGAAAAGTATCAATTCCTTGCTTCGGGGTCAATGTAGTACCACTTTCTACTCTAATGCTTTGGTGGCGATCGTTGGTATTCAAGAGCACAAGACACAGCACTTTGTAGTGGTGCAAAGGAGACAACACGATGGTGGTTTAATTCTCGTTTTATAAATGTTTACTATTATTTTTATACTGAGTTTTGTGCGTGGACGTTGCTACCTTTGGTTCACTGTAGTTTTTCATGGACTTATTACTACTAAAATAAACTGGTTGTAAATTTGGTAGTTCTTAACTATTTTTTAATATAATTAGATTAAAGATAAATAATGTTTTTTACATCATGTACAACATTTGTTTGAAAGAAAATATTGTATGATATCAAGACTATTTTTAATTTAATGCAAAAAGTAATTAAATTTTTCTTATATATGATTTCAATTTGTATCTTCATGTAGGAAAAGAGCTACATCTTGCCATCTTGGTAAAATAAGAATTATCAAATGATATCATGTTCAATCAAATTGATGAAGTAAATACTAGTTTATATGCACTTTGATATGATATATTTAAGGTCTAGTATGTCTTTGTCTTTTTCCATGACAAGTATGTCAATCACCACAGTGGTCAATGATACAATAAACATACATGAAAAAATGATCACTGAAGTGTATGCATGAAATATCTTATCTCTATTTTTAGTGTGTTTAGTTTAATTTTATGAGGTATGCAAATTTATCTTTTATTTGATGGTAATATTTTTGTTGTGCATGAATGTAATCATCTATGTTAATATGATTGTTGTTTCAACTTGCTTACATCTTTCATCTATGTTTTTATATAAATTGTGTAAAAATACATTAAACAAATTTTCTGGTGAGAATTAAGAAGTAATGAGTAATTTTTACAAAATATGTTAGTTTATTTCTACAAAATATTTCTGCATAACAGGCAACAAAAAATATATGCAACTATATCTACTACATGTCTATTTTATTGAGCATTTCTCATATTTTGTTTGATTGAAGCTAGTATTCCTTTTTTTTCAAACGAATCTAGTATTTACATATGAATTTTCATACTTCTTGAAAACATAATTAACTATTCCTGAAAACATAATTAATTAAGTTTAAGTTGTTAAAAAAATTAAATAATTAAGATATATAAAATGTTGTGATAAAGTTGTTATAAATTGTAAATAATTAAGGTATATAAAATGTACATCTGATATTAGTTCATCAAGTACTTATTTACATATTGAGATACAAGGATTTATTTCTTCACATTATTTTGCTACAAAATTTGATAGAATATCAACAAAGTATTTATATATGTCATTTAACAAATGTAGCATTGTTTCCCTCGGTATTATCCTATTAAAATGAATAACAATGTTTTTAGGGTGCTTAATTTATTTAAAGCGAATACTTAGCAAAAAAAATTGAAATTATATTTCATATTGTTCTCTTTCAAATTAAAAATTGTGTAACTTATTGTGATATATTTTGCATATCAATATTTAATATAAGCAGGTAATATTCTACTTAAACAACTTGGTTAGTTTCAACATCAGTTAATGAAATCATCACAAATGTACTTTGTTAAATCTTTTAAATTTATTTTAAATAGATTGAGTATATTTGGTATATTATTGTGAAATTGATTACATATTCACATTAATTTGTTAGGTAAGATCTTAAAATAGATGTATGTAAAAAATTATTCAATGATATTCATTTTTTGTTGTTTAATTTTCTAACATCAAATAGTTTATGCCACTAACATGGATATAATATTGAGATAATTAACTTAAAACATTATCATCCATCTTCTAAAAAATCAATAATCACATTATTAACAAAATATACAAAGTGTGAAATGTAAGCCGTTTAAAAACAAAGTGATGTATATTGTGTAGCATATCTCAAGAGAAAAACCTAATCTCAAGTGGAACTATAAATTTATAACATGTTTAAATTTATTCACTGGTTTCATCCGCCTTTAGCTGGTGCACTATAGTAACGGTAGAACTGAAGCCTTTCTTTTTGCTCCTTGCCGCTTCAACATTTTTTCCTTAAAATATGCAATTTCTTGATGTCTTCCTTTAAAAAAGTAAATGATATCTCTCAGGAGGTTTACCTAGTCATATGTATTATCAGGCATATGGAGAATCAACAATTGACCAAGTGTGAGTCTCTTGGCAGAATATTGTCTTAGTGCTATATTCAATTTTTGTAATATTGATTTTTGACGTTCTTCAGAAATCTGCTTCGTAAGATTCAGAGACTCAAGATACAAATCTAGATTTGTAACATCCGCGAACCAATTATTGGTTTTCGGATGGGTGTCGATTGACACCAAGGTGGTGTCGGTCGACACCAATGTTATCTAGTTCGATCGAATTGATTTAATCGTCGATTTTGGCTGGTTTGGTTTAAGGAAACCATTGAACCGAGATATTAAAGGGAGAAAAACGACCTAAGGTCATGTTTTGTTTTGTCTCACGCCGTTTTGAGAAAACAAAGAGAGAATAGTGTTCTTGAGCTTTTGGGAAGAGATTGGTGAGAATCTTGGCTGTTCTTGAGAGATTTGGAGCTAGGAAGGAGCTAGAAGCTTGCTAGGAAGGCTGGGTTCGTTCTTATTGGTCAGAATCTTCCTACAGAGAGGTGAGTGCATGACGATGGCTAATCTAAGCATGTGATTCCTTGTTCTTGCTTGTTTTTGCTGTGTTTGTGTGTTTTTCTTGTTGGGATTGATTGCTACAGGTTCCTACGGATGTATATGGCTTGGGTTCTGAGTATTGGGCGATTTGGTGGAGGTTGGGAGCGAGATTCGACTCTCGTTTTTGTTCGGAACGCAGATGCAGAGGGAGTGTCGATCGACACCACTTGGTGTCGGTCGACACCAGAAAAGCAGCATCGATCGACACTGTGGGGTAGTGTTGGTCGACACCATGAGCCAGTGTCGGTCGACACTTGTGATATATCATGGTTTTTGTGGTTTTTAACCATGATATAAGTGTTTTTTTTTGAGTCTTTTGGTTTGTTTTCTAGGTTGTTTTTGAGTCTTTATAGGATTAGGTACTCATTGGCACGGATGGAACACAAATGAGCTAAAAGAGGATGATTTGGAGCATAATCAAAGCAATGAAGGCTGATCAACGAAGTTTGGAGACGAGATGAAGAGTGTGCATCGACCGATGCAACATCAGCATCGATCGATGCAGATGTCACAAAGTCAAACGGAAGTCGTCCCACAAGCTTTAGAAGATTTACAAAATTTGCCCAAGTTTTCCTTATTTGCAATTAAGGCCCAAGACGTGTTTTAGAGTATAAATAGGAATTTTATGGTCATTGTTTAGACCTAAGTTATTTTCTAGCAATTTTCTAGCCACCTTTTGATTGAGAGCTTTTTGGGAGAGACAGATCTGACTTCATCTGTAGAGAGAAGATTCTTGAACTCCCTTCTTATTTTCTTAATACTATTGCTTATTATTCAGAAAAGATGTCTTGTTCTTCATTAAACATGTCTGAGTAGTTTGCTTGTTAGGTTTAGGGTTTTTCATAGGGTTTTTATGGATTATTAGATCTGATAATTTTAGGATTCATTATCTTGCTAGATCTTCATCTTAGGTTGTTCTTCATATTAATTCTTGATTGATCACCTAGAATTAATACTTTAGGAAAATAAATTGATATGAGAATATAATTGATTTTCCTGATAAAACCTTTTGATGAGCAAAGTTATTTCTTGCAAAGAGATTTGATTTAATAATTTTGTGAACAATCTAAACTTGTTTTTAAAAGCTGATTTATTACCTAGAATTTGTGCAAAGAGATTTGGATTTTCTGGTATTAAATTTAGAATTTAATTGCAGTGAGAACTGAATTATTTTACAACTGTGTTTAGAGTTCTAGATCTGAATTTGAATTGTTTGAATCCTGATTATTTGATAGATTTAATATCCCATAAATTCCTGAGAATTTCCCTAGGCCTAGCTCTTTGATCCCTTGAATTTACAACACTTTTTAATTCTGTTTTCTGCATTGTTTTTAATTTAATATTTTTGATTTAGCATAATTAAAAGAATAATAAGTCTATTGTGTGAACTTGAGTCTCTGTGGATTCGACCCCTAGAGTATTACAACTGCAAGGCTGTTAGTACCATTAGGGTATTACAATTTGACCATATCAACTTGGCTGGTGTCGGTCGACACCTCCCTTCCAGCGAGTTGATGTTTGTTTTCCTGGTTTGTATGCTTTGTTTGTTGATTGTTTAGAACATTGGAATTACTGTTGCTTGTGTGTATAGCCCAGTAGATGGGAGGATTGCCTCACTGAGTGTTTATAAAATACTCATTCATCTCAATTTGTGTTTGTGGTGCAGGTAAAGGCAAAGTGTGATCGTGGAATCAAGGCAATGAAGAGGAGAATGTTCTAGGGACTCGATTGGTTGTTGTATGGCATTGCTAGGTTGCTAGAGTTGGGTCATTAGAAACATTGCTAGGTTGTTGGTTCTATGTTTCCTGTTGTTTGGTATTTGGATATTATTTATGTTATAATATTAGTTTATTATTGGATTATTATTGGATATTTGTTAGTTATTTCGGCTGTTGATTGTGATTGTGGTTAGGTAGCTAGTGGATATGGGACCACTACTTGTAGTTTATTTATTATTATTATATTTATATTTATTATTAAAAAAAAGTCGGATCGTTTCAGTTTGGTGACAGCTTGTCATGTGGGAAGGTTGTTAAAGGGTGATGACCAGGGTTCGAGGAACGCCTGGCGCACTAATAACCTACTGGGGGATTTGGATATCCACAGTGATGGGTTAGGATCGATGCCCTGGAGGGCCAGCTTGGGGTCCGTTGGGATGGCTAGCGGTGGGCTAGCAGGATCCACGGATGGTCCGTTGGGGCAACTAGCGGTTGGCTAGTGGGGTCTGCGGGACATGTTGTCACATAAAAATCGATTTTTATGTGACAACCCGTCCCGTTGACCCCACTAGCCCACCGCTAGCTTGCCCCCATAGGCTCAAAGCTGGCCCTGCAGGGCATCGTTCAGCTCAATTAGTGGCAGCTTGTCCACCAATTGATCTAAATTGGTGGCAGCTTGTCTAGTGGGAAAGTTGTTAAAGGATGGGGACCAGGGTTTGAGGAACGTCTGACACACCAATAACCTACTGGTGGATTTGGATGTCCATAGTGAGGGGTTAGGATCGATGCCCTGCAGGGCCAGCTTTGGGCCTATGGGGGCAAGCTAGCGGTGGGCTGGGTCAACGGGACAAGTTGTCACATAAAAAACTGAAACGACCCGACTTTTTTTTTAATAATACATATAAATATAATAATAATAAATAAATTACAACTAGTGGTCCCATACCCACTAGCCACCTAACCACAATCACAATCAACAGCGAAGATAACCAACAAATATCCAATAATAATCCAATAATAAACCAATATTATAACATAAACAATATCCAAATACCAAACAGCATGAAACATAGAACCAGCAACCTAGCAATGTTTCTAATGACCCAACTCTAGCAACCTAGCAATGCTAGACAACAACCAATCGAGTCCCTAGAACATCCTCCTCTTCACTGCCTTGATTCCACGATCACACTTTGCCTTTACCTGCACCACAAACACAAATTGATATGCATGAGTATTTTATAAACACTCAGTGAGGCAATCCTCTCATCTACTGGGCTATACACACAAGCAACAGTAATTCCAATGTTCTAAACAATCAACAAACAAAGCATACAAACCAGGAAAACAAACATCAACTCGCTGGAAGGGAGGTGTCGACCGACACCAGCCAAGTGTCGACCGACACTGGCTCATGGTGTCGACCGACACTACCCCACAGTGTCGATCGATGTTGCTTCTCTGGTGTTGACCGAAACCAAGTGGTGTCGATCGACACTCCCTCTGCATCCGCGTTCGGACGAAAACGAGAGTCGAATCTCGCTCCCAACATCCACCAAATCGCCCAATACTCAGAACCCAAGCCATATACATCCGTAGGAACCTGTAGCAATCAATCCCAGCAAGAAAAACAAACAAACACAGCAACAAACAAGCAAGAACAAGGGATCACAGGCTTAGATTAGCCATGGTCATGCACTCACCTCTCTGCAGGAAGATTCTGACCAATAAGAACTGATAAGTTATCACAAATCCAAATTTGAAGATGATTTCAAACCTCTCATTAACATAGAGATTTCTAATTTTTCAAAACAAAAATCTAGGATTTAAATCTTTTAACCACGGATTAAATTTTTGTTATATACATACAACTAGATTTTACCCCGCGATACACCGCATACATAGAATTTTTATCATTATTTATATTGTATTTGTTTGTTAAATATTTGATGTTTTGTAAATAGAGAAATAACTAAATTTTTCGGCTATTTGTACGGCTAAATGTTTATATTAAATTTTTTAACCCATAATATACTTAAAGACCATTTGTTTGTTATATTTAGTTTGTTTTGTTTAGTGTTTGAGATTCTATTTTGATTTTTAACTATTATATCAAAAAAATAAGGGATCTAAATACATAATAAGTCATTTATACGCTATGATTAAGTCACATTGTTACTAAAGATTTAATTATTTTACACAATCTTAGTCAAATTAACTTGATTTATATGTCAAATATTCTAATATTAATATTATTGAAAATAATAAAAGCAGGATTTACCCGTTTTAGCACAAATAATGATATTTTATTAATTCCAACATGTCCTCTTTATAATTCATCTACTATATAACCATATTATATAGTATTTTAAAAAAAATTAATTTTACATATTCGTAATATTTTAATATTTTTATTAAGTTTATATATATTAATTATAATATTTAAATAAATGTGAATCAAAGTTCTTCTTACGTTAATAACCAAAGCTCAAAGGTATTAGGAAAAAAATGGGAATCAAATTATTGTTTTTCTTGTTTGCAAATGATTCAGAGATAGAATATCTTCAAAACACAATATAATATGTATGGTTAAATATATCATAATTTCTGTTTCCATATTGATTTTGCTGTAATTTTGTTTTAGTTGGAATGGAATATAAAATATTTAGGAAACAAAATCTGAAATAATGTTATTTTTGAAAAAAATTAGGGATTAATTTTGTAAATAAGTTTTTAAATAAGTACAAATAAAAGGATAGAACCCAAAATGTACTTAAATATATATATATATATATATATAGATAGTCAAGTTTCGTTGACTTGGACATTATGGACATGCTGTTAAATTTTCATTAACAATCACGCAGTAGTAAAAGGCAAAATCTTGTGAAAATCAATCGATTTGTGCCTCTCGTCTCTTTATGGTCCAATCTGGTACATGAACAACCCATACAATTGTGTTTTATAATTGCCATTTATATTATTTCTTTAAGCAGCAACACATATTGAGCTCAAGAAGTCCATAACAAAAGCCTAGTGTCTCCGTCGCGACAACCATTTGTATCATTTCTATCTCGCCGAGGCAGCTCTGCACTCCATTATTTTTCTTCAGATAGGACGCTTTGTTAGTTGTTCTGGTCTATACAATTGGAAAAATGTCAAAAAAAAGCACCAACTTTCAAACTTAGGATGAAAAAGCATGAGCTTTCAAAATATCATTTAAATCCTAAAGATTTATTTGATTTTTCAATAAGTAGTCAAGTTTTGTTGACTTGATCATTTTGGGGATGCAGTTAAATTTTTGTTAACAATCGGGCAGTAGTAAAAGGCAAACTCTTGAGATAATCAATCGAGTTGGACCTCTCGTCTCTTTATAGCCCAATCCGGCATATGAACAACCCATACAATTGTGTTTTATAATATCTATTTACTTTTATTTAAGCAGCAACCCATATTGGGCTCAAGAGACCCATAACAAAACTCTATTGTCTCCATCGCGACAACCATTTATATCATTTCTATCTTGCCGTGGCAGCTCCACACTCCATTATTTTTCTTCAGATTGGACACTTTGTTTGTTGTTCAAGCCTATACACTAATGGAAAAAATCTCAAAAAAGCACCAACTTTCAAACTCAAGACGAAAAACATGAACTTTCAAAAAGTCATTTAAATCCTAAAATTTTGTTTGACTTTTCAATAAAATAGTCAAGTTTCGTTGACTTTGCCATTTTGGACCTGCAGTTAAGTTTTTGTTAACAATCGGGCAGTAGTAAAAGGCAAAATCTTGTGAAAATCAATCGATTTGTGCATCTCGTCTCTTTATGGCTCAATCCGGCATATGAACAATCCATACAATTGTGTTTTATAATTGCTGTTTACATTTTTTTTAAGCAGCAAACCATATTGGGCTCAAGAAGTCCATAAAAAAGTCATAACAAAAGTCTAGTGTCTCCGTTGCGACAACCATTTCTATCATTTATATCTCGCCGCAGCAGATCTGCACTCTATTATGTTTCTTCAGATTGGACGCTTTGTTTGTTGTTCAAGTCTATATACTATTGGAAAAAATGTCAAAAAACAACCGACTTTCAAACTTAGGGCGAAAAAAATATGAACTTTCAAAACGTCATTTAAATCATAAATTTTGGTTTGACTTTTCAATAAAATAGTCAAGTTTCGTGGACTTGGCCATTTTGGACATGCTGTTAAATTTGCGTTAACAATCAGACAGTAGTAAAGGCAAATTCTTGAGAAAATCAATCGATTTGTGCATCTTGTCTCTTTATGGCCCAATCCGGCATATGAACAACCCATTCAATTGTGTTTTAGAATTGCTATTTACATTTTTTAACCAGCAAACTATATTGGGCTCAAGAAGCCCATAAAAAAGCCTAGTGTCTCCGTCGCGACAACCATTTCTATCATTTCAATCTTGCCGGAGCAGATCCGCACACTATTATTTTTCTTCAAATTGGGCGCTTTGTTTGTTGTTCAGCTCTATACACTATTGAAAAAAAGTCAAAAAAGCACCGACTTTCAAACTGAAGGCGAAAAAATATTAATTTTCAAAATGTCATTTAAATCCTAAAGTTTTATTTGACTTTTCAATAAAATAGTCAAGTTTCACTGAATTGGCCATTTTGGACATGCTGTTAAATTTTTGTTAACAATCGGGCAGTAGTGAAAGGCAAACTCTAGAGAAAATCAATCGAGTTGGGACTCTCGTCTCTTTATGGCCCAATCCGGCATATGAACAACCCATACAATTGTGTTTTATAATTGCTATTTACATTTTTTAAGCAACAAACCATATTGGGCTTAAGAAGCCCATAACAAAAGCCTAGTGTTTCCATCACGACAACCATTTCTATCATTTCTATCTCACCGCAGCAGATCTGCACTCCATTATTTTTCTTCAGATTGGACGGTTTGTTTGTTGTTCAGGTCTATACACTATTGGAAAAAATGTAAAAAAAACACCGACTTTTAAACTTAGGGCGAAAATAATGAACTTTCAAAATGTCATTTAAATCCTAAAGTTTTGTTTAACTTTTCAATAAAATTTTCAAGTTTCATTGACATGGCCATTTTGGGCATGCTGTTAAATTTTCGTTAACAATCGGGCAGTAGTAAAGGCAAACCTTGAGAAAATCGATCGATTTATGCCACTCGTCTCTTTATGGTCCAGTCCGGCATATGAACAACCCATACAATTGTGTTTTATAATTGCTTTTTGCATTGTTGAAAAATAATAAAATGAGGATTTTACCCGTGTTAGCATAAATTTAATGATATTTTATTAATTCCAAAATGTCCTCTTTATAACTCATCTACTATATAACCATATTATATTATATTTTATAACTTTTTATTTTACATATTCATAATATTTTAAAATTTTATTAAGTTTATATATATTAATTATAATATTTAAATAAATTTGAATCGAAGTTTTTCTTACTTTTATAATCAAAGCTCACAGGTATTGAAAAACAAAATAGGAATCAAACTGTTTTTTTTTGTTTGCAAATGATTCAGAAATATAATATCTTCAAATCAATATAGAAAGTATAGTTAAATATATCATAGTTTTTGTTACCATATTGATTTTGCTAATATTTGTTTTAGTTGGAATGCAATGTAAAATATTTAGGAAACAAAATCTGAAATAATGTTATTTTTGAAAAAATTTTAGGAATTAACTTTGTAAATAAGTTTAAATAAGTACAAATAAAAAGGTAAAACCCAAAATGTAATTAAAAATGTATATATATAGATACAACTAATCTATTGTGGAAAAAAAAAAATACAACTAATCTAGTGTATAGTTGTCAAAAAAAAAAAAAAAAAAAAAAAAAAAAAAAAAAACTAATCTAGTGTATAGTCTATTAAATAAACCGGTTATGAAGAAGTCACAATTCTAGATCCGGATCCGGTTATCCTTGATTATCCAGGATAAAGACACGTGACATTTACTCGAGACAACCCAATCTGGAAATTGTAACACACACTAAGTCAGGTGTATCTTCTTACACTAGATCTTTGCCCCGTAACACCACCATCATCATCATACCCCGATCTGCGACTACTCTTCTCTGTTCTGAGAAACGACGACGAGAAGAAGAAGAAAGAAGCTTATACGGCGAAAGAAGATTTAGCAGACGACTACAACAATGGTGAAGGTTTTGACCTATTTTGGCATGACATTGGCAGCTTTC
This sequence comes from Camelina hispida, assembly GCA_023657505.1. Taxonomy (NCBI): domain Eukaryota; kingdom Viridiplantae; phylum Streptophyta; class Magnoliopsida; order Brassicales; family Brassicaceae; genus Camelina; species Camelina hispida. Next base: position 34,387,167 of record CP094634.1, on the reverse strand, counting down.
GCCTTTTGGCAATCCATGGACAAAGTTCATGTTTGGATCGCTCTTCATCAAGACGAGAAGGTCCTTTGATTCTCTCTCGCTCTCTCTCTCTCTCTGTGAAATCTGAAACCTTTTTGTCATAATTTTGGATTCAATTGCATGAATTGTTTTCGATTTTGAGCTTATGTGACACCGAATTTAGGAATTTAGGTCAAACCCTAGACTGATCTGTGTTTCTCGATTTTTAGGAAATGGCTTCTTTTGTGTTCGTTTCCCATTTTGTTGAAGATACAAGTACATAGCCATGGAGTAATTGGTTTTTGTTCAGTGTCTTAGTGTTCTTCACTATCTGTAATTGTTGTTATATAGCTTTACCATGATTAGCACTTTTTCTTTGACTCAAATGCTTAGATTATTTAATGTTGGATTACTTGTGTTTGATTGCTTGCTTTGATTTGTGATTGGAAGAAGCACAGATTGTGAGAAGGGATAAGAAACAGCTCACTGATATGTTCTCCTCTCTAGCCAACATTAGTAGTTGTTTTGAGAAGCGTTACCATGATTAAATTATGAAATGTAGGATCATGGAGATGAACAGTTTCATTTCGCCTAAGATGTCATGATTAGAAGCTAAGCTAAGCCTAACTTTTGTTTGATTCAATTTCTGATTGTTTTTGCTGAAGCACAATGTAGAGACTGTGATTAGAGATATGAAAGACAGCTCACTGATATGTTTTCTTCTTGGAACTAAGTAGTAGTAATATGATAATAAAACTGTAACTATGTGCAGCAAGAAAGACTGGAGAAGGAAGCGGAAGTAAGGCGGGTTAGAGCAGAGCTGCTGCGGAAAGCTAGAGAGGAGGATCCTCTTGCCTGATCTTCTTCTTCTTCTTCGGAAAGCATATCAGTTCACTTCTTCCTGCACATTTTGTCTTTTACTGTTATGAACTGAAATTGAGTTTGCATAAAATGACATTACCATATATGCTTTTGAATGTGGTGGGATGATGAATAATGGCGTTTTTGTTGTTCTTCTTGACTAATGAAATACTACAAGTGGGGAAGTATCAGCATTTTGTTCTGGTTTTTGTTTCCCTCTAACTTGTACTGTTACTATGTGTCATGGATTCATGTTCATGCACAAGTATGTATGTCTGATCTGACTGACAGCCAAGATTGAGCTTAGTATTAATGTGAAACATAATTTAAGCATATCATCCTCCATCAGTTTTCATTAGACCAAAAAACTTGACCAGTTCCAGTGTAATTAAACTGAACCAGAGAAGACACAAAAGAATCAAAAGAGAGAATACGAAATGAGTTAAATGATTCTCATACTCTACTTTTCTTATACAACAAAATAAAAAGCTTCAAGGTTGTTCAGAAATGTTGAGCTTTGAGTTGGGACTTGGTGCTGATTCTTATGCTCCCGCATTAGCATTCTTTTCCTCATTTGCGTTCTTCTGGGCTTGCATCAGTTGCCTCCTAAATAACATATGCAAACAAAAAAAAGCCTTCACTTTAACAGTTCAAAATCGAAATATCACACTGTTAATAGCCTCATTATGAGAATTACTTACCTCTTGTAAGAGATATAGTTCTCTATCTCTGGTTTCTGCTCAGGCTTGAAAGCTAACCATTTTTCATTTGGACATAAACCATCAAATGTTCCTAGATCTGTGCAGTAATAAGATTGAGAGAAAATTACTAGACACAATTGCATAAGAAACATAAACAAAGAGTTTAGTAAATTTCGAACCTTGAAGCAAAATATTTGGTTCTTCTTCATAGCACTTCAGTTTCCAGAGAACAAGACCGTTTTCTTCCAACATGACTGGTTCAGTTCTACGTGCATCACATATAAGCATCGCTGCAAATGGATTTCATCATGTCAAAGAAACAAAAAAAAAAACTACTAGAAGATTTGTCAGAGAATTAACAAAAAGAGTCTAAGAGTTTAGACTTACTTCCAGATGTCATGCCCTTTGCCTCCACCATTTCTTCATGAGCCTTTTTAGCTTCAGCTCTAATTTGAGACATAATTAAGTTATGCTCTTCAATGGACAAAGGAGCTCTGTTTTTCTCCATAATGGATTTGGCAACATCATCTTGCATCTTCAGTTTGAACTGCCTCTCCTATAAGACAAAACGAGCTTTAAAGCAGAAAGAGTTTAAAATTTGAACCACCTTGCAGATTTACAAAATACCTTTTCCTTTGCGGCTGCAGCCCTTTGTTTAGCTTCTTTGTCCTTTGCTTTCCACTCTGCAGTCTGGTTGTTAATGCAATTCCTCATTGCCCTGGAAAATTTTCACAAATAGGTTAACTCCTAACGAAGCATAAGCTACAAGAAAAGTTGATATATTGGCATATAAAGATTCACATACAATGTGCTAAGTGATTCATCACATAAGAAATTAAGAAGCTTGAGCCTTCTTGATGCATCCATCTTCTCATACTCAGCAACACCCGCTACAAAAGTTTCAGGTGGGAACTCATCGCTCGAAACTTCTGACTGCAATAGGATCTCTCCAATAGCAGTGAACCAACTGCTGTCAGTCACACTTAGAGACAAAGACCTGTAATCAATTCAAAATGCATCAGATGCAGAAAACAAACATATGTGTACTTTTGAGGACAATTGAAAATGACTCATACATCTCTATCCTGTGATATTAAATCCAACAATTGAATCATCATCGGGATAATAGAACAGTATTGTTGTCTCCTTGTGTTACGCCCACATAAGAACAGTTCACGGACAACAGTTTCAGCTTGTCCTTCCTTCAAATCAAGAGCCTATTAGGAATTTCACAATGAAACAGATTATGAGTAAACAACTACAGAACATAAGGTAGTAATGAAGCAATAGAGAGCAATTACCATACCTTTCCAAAGGCTGAGCAAAACTCAAAAAGTTGGAATACATTTCCCGCTTCTTCAGTTGGGATAACAATGCCTGATACAGAAGTCAAGCTTATACCCTGAGGAAGTTGAGCCTCAAATTGTATATCCTCCTCTTCCAGTGCTTTCTTGCTCTTGCCTATCACTTTCTTCTTCTCCTTGGAAATATCTGTTTCATAACCGTAAAAATCATTAGCCTCTCCTTATTATATAAGACAAGTAAACAACTTCAAAAACACAAATCCCAAATTTTTACCAGCTCCTTTGAAATCTTTCTCAACAACAGAATCACTGTTTTCACTACTGTTTTCCATAGAGGCAACATCCTGCAGAAACCATATTAATCAAGTAAGCATGATAAAACTCAGAAGCTAAAGATCACAAACACAAGAATTTGTGTGATTGTATACAGTACCAGTTTTGGCTTCTTCTGATAAGCAAAGTTATCAGGCCCCTCGGTTTCAAGAAGCTCAGAGACTGAAGCTAATCCACTGGCTTTAGCTTTGTGTGTCAATATCCCAGTGGGATTTAGCCCTCGTTTCTTCCTGTAAAATCCTCACAAACATTTTCAAAAAGCTCTCTTTAATTCTAAAAGCTCAATCACAAAGACATGTAATATTTACCTGCAAAAACTGCAATTGCAGATACCTCTGCACTGAGGACATATCCAACCTTCCAACTTTGCTACTTCTTCTGCATTCTCACCATACCTACGATTCAAATTAAAAAACACACATAAAACTCAGGAACATTTGATGATACAAGAAAACACAAAACACAAAACAAACCTGTTTATTAAACACTTGTGACAGAAGTTAATGGTACATAGCTTGTCTTTCTTCATGCCCTTGCACGATGCAACAAAGTCCATGGTCTTCTGTCGACACTGCAAACAAAACAAGCCAACATTTGAATTTACAAAAAAACGAAACTTTAGTATCATTTACCAAACAAAATCAAGTCTAAAGCCAACAGACAAAACCTAGTCCAAAGCCACAAACAAACTCAAGTCTAAAGCCACAAACAAAATTATGTCTTTAGCCACAACAAACAAAATCAAGTAGAGTCGTTCTTGTTGTTTCACCTGGTGACAGGTTTTGCCATTACTGGAATCGTAGATCCTTCCTCCGATGACTCGTACACCGGGATTGGTAGTGCGCCTCGATGGTTTCTCACCCTTGATAACCATAACAACGAGAAAATTACAGGTGAAAAAGGTTCGAAATTTGAGGAACAATAGAGAGTCTGAAGAACAAAATCGATGCTGAAGAAGGATTTGAAAAAAAAAAAAAAAAACCCCAAGAAGCTCAATCTGGTGAGCAGTGGAGCAACTTCACGAAAATTTGGGAAATTGAAAAGAGAAGATGAGAAAACCAAAGTTAAGGAGTGGTGTGAGAATCTGAAAGGGTTTTTTCCCTCTTCTTTAATTGGGTTAAAATTTCAAAGAGAGGGAAAACAATATATTGAAAATGACCGCTGTGTTAGACCCTTCTTTTTTTAGAGCATCATTACTCGAGAACTGACTCAGGCTGCAAACGATGTTAAAGAAGCTGCACACAAATAAATTAGTATGCTAAATGGTAATTATTAAGTTGAATAGTTGAATACAAAAATATAATATTAATAATTTATCTATAATAGTATATGTATATATATATATAACTAAATTATATTTTTTTTTGTCAATCATTGGGTCACAACTGGTCGGTCCATTAGCCAAATTCTTACATTCGTAGGAGCCGGGACTCGATTCCGGATGTGATGGTACCTTCTACAAATGGACTTACCTCCTGCCACTGCACTAAGTTCACTTCACACTAAATTATATATTTAAATATAAGAAATAAAAAATTTGAAAAACTAATATATTATTAATTCTTATTTGGAAATAAATATCTGAAGTTTAATATTGAACATTAAATAATGTGAAAAAATTTTGCAAACAAACAAGTATAATTAGTTAGTGAACGATTCGTTTGTTACATATTTCAATATATATATAATAATTTAAAACTATAAATATAATTTAGAAAACAGATTTTTAAACTCACAATTAGAAAACAGATTTGGATGATTGTTTTGTTAAATTATATATTTTTTAAAGCCAAAAATATTAATTTAACTATGTAAATTGAATAAATAAATATTTAAGTTTTCCATCTTGTTCAATCTGTTCATCTCCTCTTTTATGGTTGAACAATTTTCAACCAAAAAGTGCTATTATCCAGCCACAGGATGAGACCCAAAAATTTGGATTGAAAACATAATTATGTTAAATGGTGAGTTTTTGGCTGAACAATATTGAAAAGTACGTTCAACTTATTCAACCAGGTTGGAAACTACAACCATTTGCAGCCTCAACGTTTCTCAAAAAAACCAAAAATATTTTTTTTATAAATTATATTATTCATTTATCTTTTAATTTCTGTTCTACTGAACAAATGACACATGTCTCGTTTGCTCTGAGAATCGTTTCTCAAGTGACTCTGGAAAGAAACGGTTCCCTTCTTTTCCTTCTCTCTCTTCCTTTTATTATTTTCTAATAAGAGTATTTGAGAGAGTTAACTTCTAGTAATCATGGTCTTAGTGTCCAAAATAAATTGCTGGGGTAACTCTATTTATATGTAAAAAGGTCTATATTTCGGCCACTGCAGTTTTGTCTCTATTTTCTTTGCATTGCACTGCTGCAAGCAACACTTTATGAATAGTAAATAAAAGACGGTCTAGTCTGCAGATGGATTTGTCCGCCTCAATCGCTACAACCATTCACAGTCTAATATTCTCTTTCCTGGGATTATAAACCGAACCAAAATAATCGTATAGAACCGAACCGATATTTTTGGTGTTCGGTTCGGTTTCAGTTATGGCGGCTGAACCGATTAGTACAATATTTTTTCAAAAATAAATATTTCGGTTATTTTGGCTTGGTTTTTGGTTAACCGAATTATTATTATATATTTTTTTTAGGAAAAAATCTAACAAAACCGAAATTTACACCTAAAATAACCGAATCATCCAGAAAAACTGAAACCGAAATATTTGAAAAAAAAACAAAAAATCCAAAATTATCTCTAAATAACAGAAAATATGATTTTTCTTGTTTTCAAACAAGTTGTGGTTAATTCGGTTTTTGAAATTTTAAAACCTAATTAACCGAGAAACCAAAATAACCAAACCGAATTATATTTCGGTTCAGTTCGGTAAAATTTTTAAAACTCTAAAAAACCGAAAACCGAAAGAATCGAACCGAATTCACCGAAATAACTGAAGTCCCTTGACTACTTCAATTTGTTAGATTTCCGTTTCTCTTAGAATCTCCATCAACAGTGTTTTTTATACATGTCATTTTCTTTTGTAACACGCTACTTTCTCAACATTACACATGATAGCAGAAGATCTCTCTGTTTAACACGTTGTTTTCTTGTATTATATGTTATTTATTTATTAAGATTACATGTGATTTCATCCGAAAACATAACTTTTAATGTTAAAAAAACACATTGTTTCTCCAAATGATATACCTTTTTCAGTATGACATGATTTTTTAATTAAATGCTATGTTTTTCATAAGTAACAATAAGTTGTTGTATCTTTGTATTTTGTTTGAGGGGAGTTTTGATTTTTTCCCTTTCTAAAAAAAATTAGTTATCTATATTTTCTAACACATGGTTACAAGTAACACATAATAGCCGAAGATCTCTCTCTTTAACACGTTGTTTTCTTGTAATACATGTTATTTATTTATTAAAATTACATGTAATTTCTTCCAAAAACATAACTAATAATGTTAAAAACACATTGTTTCTCCAAATGATATGCCTTTTTCAGTATGATATGATTTTTTAATTAAATGCTATGTTTTTTACAAATAACAATAAGCTATTGTATCTTTGTATTTTGTTTGAGGGCAGTTTTGATTTATTTCCTTTCTCAAAAAATTAGTTACCTATATTTTCTAACACATGGCAAAAAAAAAAGAATACTTTGAATTGTGGAACAAAATATTCAAATATAGAAAAATATTATAGCCTATTAGGTTATAATATACATCTTTTGAAGCATTCACCTTAAAAATGATAGACTAATTTCGTTTGACTAATACCATAAAAATCACTATATAAAGTGAAAGAAAAATAAAATTTAAAAAGTAAGTGAAAACAGCAAAGAAAAAAAGAGAGACAAGAATGAAGGTGTTGAAGAGAAATGAGATGTTACTAATAACCTTAATATGTATCTTGTTAACATCTTCAATGGCTCGACAAAATCTTTCTCTGTTTAGAGTCATGAGAGACGAAGTTCCAAGCGGAACCGATCTAAAACAAATCAAGGTGCAACCTCATCTTCCTCCTTTGTTTCAAATTAAGAGAATAGTTTCCAGCGGTCCCAACCCATTACATGAGATGGTGGCTTCTCCTCCTTAGTCTTCCAAATTATGCTTGGAATTGATTTAAAAAAAGCATCAACTATTGTACTTAATATTAATCAATTATACTTTATCATATTTAATGCAGACCTATAATGCTTAATCTATTAATGTATTAAATTACTCATTTTTCACTTGATAATAATGATTGACCGTTAGGTTTTTACTTTTTTATAATTGCGAAATTTGGAGTTTTGGCTCTCACATCTCTGTGTGTCGGGCTACTAGAACATGTAAATTGATTAGTATTTTACTTTTCTCATGAAAATTCAAATGTACCCAAGTGAAGTTCATTTTTAAAATACAATCACTGCAGAGCCAAAACTCCAAATTTACATGTTCTTTGCATTGCACAGCTGCGAACAATAATTGATGAATAGTAAATAAAAGATGGTCTAATCTGCAAACGGATTTGTCTGCCCCAATCGCTGCAATCATTCACAGCCTAATATTCTCTTTCTTCAATTTGTTAGATTTCAGTTTCTCTTAGAATCTTCATCGTCTGTGTTTTTTTATATATGTCATTTTCTTTTGTAACACGCTACTTTCTCAACATTACACATGATAGCAGAAGATCTATCTGTTTAACACGTTGTTTTCTTGTATTACACGTTATTTATTTATTAAGATTACATGTGACTTCATCCGAAAACATAACTTTTAATGTTAAAAACACATTGTTTCTCCAAATGATATACCTTTTTCAGTATGACATGAATTTTTTAATTAAATGCTATGTTTTTCATAAGTAACAATAAGTTGTTGTATCTTTGTATTTTGTTCGAGGGCAGTTTTGATTTTTTCCCTTTCTGAAAAAAATAGTTATCTATATTTTCTAACACATGGTCACAAGTAACACATAATAGCAGTAGATCTCTCTCTTTTAACACGTTGTTTTCTGGTAATACACGTTATTTATTTATTAAAATTACATATAATTTCTTCCAAATAAAAACACATTGTTTCTCCAAATTATATGCCTTTTTCAGTATGATATGATTTTTTAATTAAATGCTATGTTTTTTACAAATAATAATAAGTTGTTGTATCTTTGTATTTTGTTTGAGGGCAGTTTTGATTTTTTTCCTTTCTCAAAAAATTAGTTACCTATATTTTCTAACACATGGAGAAAAAAAAAAAGAATACTTTGAATTGTGGAACAAAATATTCAAATATAGAAAAATATTATAGCCTATTAGGTTATAATATACATCTTTTGAAGCATTCACCTGAAAAATGATAGACTAATTTAGTTTGACTAATACCGTAAAAATCACTATATAAAGTGAAAGAAAAAATATACTTTAAAAAGTAAGTGAAAAAAAAAAGACAAAAATGAAGGTGTTGATGAGAGATGAGATGTTACTAATAACCTTAATATGTATCTTGTTAACATCTTCAATGGCTCGTCAAAATCCTTCTCTGTAGAGTCATGAGAGACGAAGTTCCAACCGGAACCGAACTAAAACAAATCAAGGCGCAACCTCATCTTCCTCCTTTGTTTCAAATTAAGAGAATAGTTCCCACCGGTCCCAACCCATTACATAAGATGGTGGTTTCTCCTCCTTAATCTTCCAAACTATGATTGAAATTAAGAAAAAAAAAAAAAAAAAAAAACATCAACTATTATACTCAATATTAATCAATTATACTTTATCATATTTAATGCAAATCTACAATGCTTAATCTATTAATGTATTAAATTTCTCCATTTTTCACTTGATAATAATGATTTGACCGTCGGATTTTTACTTTTTATAACTGCGAAATTTGGAGTTTTGACTCTCACATCTCTATGTGTTGGACTACTATAACATGTAAATTGATTAGTATTTTACTATTTTCTCATGAAAATTCAAACGTACACAAGTGAAGTTCATTTTTAAAATACAATCACTAGGATACGACATCTTTGATAGTTACCTCATTTTTGCCGTAGTAGTAATCAAATATCTGAACTGTGCAACAAAATATAAATCTTCTTTCGTAGCTTATACATATTTAAGCTAACATTTTCTAAACGTCCATAATTAATTATATATTTCCCCGATATGACTGTAAAAACGTAATGAGTCGAAGGCATATATATATGATTCTAGAATTTTTTGTGCTTGCAGTCTATGAGTTCATAATTTTGGTAAGGCCTTGATTCTTAAAACGTTTTGGTGGTTCTAAGGCAGAGTTGAATATAATTGTATGCTTTAGAAGTTTCAAAGTTGCATGTTCATGTCATAAACACTACATAAAATATTGGAGAACGCTAACTCAATAAAAAGAGTGATAAAAATGACAAGCAAATTTCAGAATTAAGAAGTGTTGTGGAAATCGTGAAGCAAAACCGGCAAGGATTATGAAATTGTAAGTACCAGTACTTGTTTGAAATTTAATCATTCCCAAGAATCTGTAATAGTCAACATGCACTAACTAATTAAAATTGAACAGGCAACCAAAATTTTAACAAAAAAAAAAAATGATTAAAGCCTATAATAGTACTAGCTAGTGATTAGAGATTTCATAGCATAATAGATTTCATAGCATAATACTAGTCATTAAAGTGACAAGAAAGGCTAAAAAAAAAAGCTTAGATGACAGTACGTGTCTTTGATATATGTACTGTATCATTTATCAATATCAATGTGCATATAATTAAATACATTCTATTTACAAAAAATATTAGTATGTTTTTACAAACTAGATCTTAAACTAGTATATGATTAAACTGGTTAACCATAGTAATTAAGACATGGAAACAATAAAACAAAATGCAACCCCCTACAAAACAAAGTGAACGTACAACGTTTATATTTTGAGGACAAAAAAGGTTCCTACACATTTGTACAACGTTAATTTTGTTTTCTAATACAAAAGAAAAAGTTGCCAACCATTCAATACAAACCAAAATATGTTTTACACATCCAAAACAAAAGACCTAAAAACAAAAGATGAAGAGAGGGAGAAAGAGAGAGAGACGAAGAACATGATGATGATAAGACATTGGACACAGAGCTACACATATAGATCGCCGCCTAAAAGCCGAAACCATCATTAAATTTTCATCTACTGTTCGTATTAGTTTTTCTCCCTTACGTCATCTCAAACGCCGCCGCTTTCGATTCTCTCACCAAGACAACAACAACCATCACTTCCTACCTTCTCCTTGTCGGACACAAACCCGTCTCGTCAACAATGACCATAGGTTCTGTCAGCAAACCCCGTCACGTGGCGGAGAGAATAGAACCGGCATGTATTTGTTATGCTCCATCTCTACTCCTGGTAGTCTTGCATTCTTGAAATGTTCCTTTAACGACTCAAGACCCTTTGTTTTTAAAACACAAAAACAAAACAGCTTATAAAACAAGAGATCAAAGATTGAGTCTTTTTTTTTTGTTTTTTAAGAAATTAATACCTGGATTCGAGCATAAGTGACCTCACAGATCTTTCTAGTGTTGAAAACTCCCCAATGTTGATTGTGAAAGGTCTTGTAAAGTCTCAACACTGCTTCCGGTGATGTCATGTTCACAAACCCATATCCCACATTGCATTTGTTGCTAAATACAAAACACCAAAATTTTAATTATTAATCACTAAATTACTCTTTAGTCAAACAAAAGTGGTAGGAGAAAGAAAAGAGTGATGTATATAACCACAAATTACCTGAAATCAATAGGGAGGTAGACAAAGTCATAAGAAGACATAGGAGTTTTGTTCCCTTCTTTGATTACCTTTTGGTTACAGTCGTTACAATGTGTGTCCAACATTTTCAAAAACAGCCTCTGACTGTAAATGGAAACAATACTATAAAATTGACTAGTCGATATTTGTTAATCTCCTAGGGACCAGAACATATACAAAAATAGTAACATATGATATACAAATGAGCTTCTCATTTACTAATATCCATTGGGTCTTGTTGACTCATTGTCAACCCCAATAAGAAGAAACAAAGCATATCCTCGTTTTAGGACGTTACCATCAAGCACATGCCTATCACCATCACAAGTTTTAATGAAAAAGATGCATGCTTTTTTTCGACTTACGTGTACTTGTTTGGGATGTTCTTGATCATCACGGTGGTTCTTCCGTCTCTGACCTCGCCGGCGGCGATAGCGTTTTCCATTATAACGAAACGAGGATCACAAAAACTCTTCTTCATATGCTTCTTTTGCTTCTTCTTCTTCTTCTTATTGTTATTGTTCCTCTGTTTTTGCTCGTACATTTGGTTGTTAGTCTTCACCACCGGTGGTGGTGGTGGCGCTGGATGATAGTGGTTGTTATCAAAGGTGAAGTTTTTATGGAAGCGTGAAGCGAGGAAGAGCTTTTACTTAAACCACCGGGACGACTAAACTGGATAAACAATTGTTTACCGGAGATAAGTTTACCGTCCATCTCACGGAGAGCTCTTGCGGCGTCTCTAACGTCAAAGAACTCAACAAATCTCTGTTCTCTCTTGTACGGTGTCTCTCTAACTTGCTTCACTTCTCCTACAATGTGATTTTTACAAAATTAACATAAAAGTTTGAAACTTTACATAAAAAATTGTGGTTTTTGTTAAAAACGTTTACCATAAGCTTGAAAAATGTGACGGAGGGTAGTGGAAGAGACGGTGGGTTCTAAGTTCATAACCACGAGCGTGCCTTGATTGTTTCCATCGGGAACAGCATTGAGTTGAGGAAACACGAAATGAGCCCAAACCGGTTGATTATAGACTAGTCCACGCGCCGCCGTGAAGTGGAGTTGATGTTGCATGTGACGGTAACGTATCTCATTGAAAGCTATCTGCGAGGTTCTCAGGTTGTAGAAATGGACGATCACGATTCCTTCGTCAGCTCTCTCCATTTGGACACCACGGACTTCCCCGAACAGTCCCATGTCTTGTCTGATAGATGACTCGGTGACGTTACCAGGGACTGGTAATAGCATCAGGGCTCTGGTTGGTGCTACTGAAGTTGGTGGAAGAAGATGAGGAGGAGGGAGATGGAAAAAAGAAGGGTAAGACGGCGGTGGAGGAGGAGGAGGAGGAGGAAGAGGGAGGTAGATTCTTGTCGGAATAAAGAAAGAGATTGGGTTTGGGTTTAGGTTTGTCGCCGGTAAGAACTCCGGAGCTGTTGGGTTAAGGTTTGTTGGGTGACTTAACGGTCCGGTGACTGACATGGTTTGTTTTGAAGAGAGAGAGAGGTTGTTTTGCCGGTTACTATGGGACGTTTGATCTTCTTCTGCTTCAGTGATCGTACTATTTCGTCTCTGTCTCTCTCTGCTAGCGCTTTATTTGGTGCAGAGGGGAGGGAGAGAGCAAAAAGTGGAATTTTTGGGTTTTGTTTTTATGCTGCAGAGTTTTGTAATTATTATTTCCCAATTTTGAGTTTTTTTTCTTACCAACGCAACAAGTCTAGGTTCTTTAATCTGATGGTGATGCTCACTTAGTCCGAGAATTTTTACAGTTTTACCCTTGTGGAGAATTTCATTGCAGTGGAGACTGATTTGATGACCAGTAGATAAAGCGGTTAAGGATTTTATTTTCCGGTTAAGAAGAAAATAGTATAAGAGAAAAATGAATAAAAAAATTGGTAAATTTAACATTACTATAGAAATAGATATTAGAATTTGTAATAGAACACAATTTCAGATTAATTGGGTAACATGATCGTATTGTTGTGTTCCCCATTGATACATATTTCCGATTAATTGGGTATCATATGTTAATATATATAACTTGTATTTGGGTTCAATAGCTCAGATAGTTGTGTTCCCCATTTTTCACCACAAAAGTTCATGGGCCGATTTGTCGTGTCTCTCCATCTCAAATGCAAACTATCTAATAATATGCCTATAGGTTTTCTATGTAATGTGTATATATAGATAACTTCGTATTGTTTATGTTCCAATAGAAGTATAGTGCTCTTGTAAAAATTACATCCTCACGTAAAAACATGTAGAAATCTGGAGTGATATTGGTCTAGTTAGCCGAGTAAAAACAGTAAAAGCCCACTCCCTTAAACAATTACATTTACGTTTTAGCCATATTAGCCTACTCTTGGCTTTTATTTCGTAGATTTTTATAAGATTTCATCAATCTCCTATTATTTTGAGATATATGATGAAAAAACTATTATTATTAATTCTCTTCTCAAGTCGACGAGATTATAAACCTGAAACTGAAAGTCTTCAGAAAGAGACTTAAGGAAGTATAATTTTAAATAAATTCTATGTATTTTACTTAATTATATATCATTCATATAGTGTCTAGTACTTAACATTATTTGCCACCTATCCGATAAATACAAATACCATTGATTTATTTACTATATAATTCACCCATCTCTCGCTCCTACATATTCTTTGATATACAAGAAATGAAGATCTCTTCGTTCATTATCTAATCCACATATCATATAGTTAACATCCATTGGCTCATACTAAATCTGTTCAATATGCCAAATCTATTGATCTTAATTAAAAGACTTTGATAGTAAGTATGTATATGTACATACGAGTGTAGGTGATATATGTATATATTGAGTTAGACTTAGAGGGTGTTGTTGGTAGAACCAAGAGAACGAATAAGAGCAAATTCTTGTTTTAAGGAATGTTATTGTTGTTTGACAAAAAAAAAAGGAATGTTATTGTTTTACTTTTACCTACTTCCTTGTTTTTGACTGTCATACTCATTTGTTTTCGTCATGTATATGCCATATCCTTCATTTATTACATGACCAAAATTCTCTACTTTTATATAAAAAAAAAAGGTTGAAAATTTTAGAGATAAATTATATATGAAAAAAGAATTCCATATCAGTCTAGTACATTTTAGTTTCAGGATAGGTTTGGATATTATTAGTAGAGACTAGAGAGTATTAAGAAACTTGGCTTGAATTTAACAACAAAATTCAACATTGGCTCAGTTTAAATACTTTGTATTGTGACAATAATAAGAATTTTCTCAAATATTAAAAGAAAAAGATTTATAGTGAGAATTTAAAGTTTGGCGGTAATATATTGTGAATATAAAATTGGGCTGTAGACACAAAGGCCCAGGTTCCATAATCAATTTGACTACGAATCTGTCAGCGATTTGGCTTTCGATAAGTTTGGCCGGGCATCGATGCTTAAAAGGGCAACATTGCCGCTGGTGAAGCTGTGGCTCGGATCCTCCGACTCCTCTCTTGGTCCCAAAGGAAGACAAAATCACCAAATGCTTCAAGGATGTATGAGCAAAATGCTTCCGATCCTCCCCATCTGAATACTGATGATATCTTTCTCCAAACACACACCCATCATGTTTGATTGTTTGGCTTGTTTCCCTTTTTTGCAAATGTATTTTTGTAAGAACCTTTTCAAATATAATTTTCACTGTGGTTTAGGTGTGCTAGTTTTGAATTTCGTTAAGGTGGCGGTTTTATTTTAGACATTCAAAGACTTGAAATGTATTGATTTAGGGAATGAGTTTCGATCGGTCCCTCATGTTCAAAGAGATGAACATTGATGAGTAAGAGAATAGAACTGTTGGATGTTGAAGTTAAACATTAATGGCTAGAATCATTTTGGTTTGTAATGTTTTGATTGATAGTAAAGGTTTTGGTGGGTCGGGTAAAAATTTTTACATGCATGAAAGTCAAATAACGTTCTGTACCTTTTGTCTAGTGCCGACAATTGTCATGAATGCTTCATTAAGCTTTCTTTGTTTGTTTGGTTAAAACCAATTTTGATCTTGTTTGGATCTTGACATTGTTGCTTGCAAATGAAATCATTGTTTTCCTTTAATACAACTTTTTGGTGATATGGATCAGTATCGGACGGGGATCCAAAACTAGCACGGTGATATATTGATTAATTGAAATTGCGATATACTTCAAGTGAAACATGACTCTTCTTGGAACACGTAACGATGAACGTGAAGGTTGTGTCCCATTCCTAATTCCAAAAAAACTGATACTATCCACATGGTACCAGAACTTCCAAAATTATCCCAAAACCAACAACAAATTAACAAAAAAAAAAAAAAAAACACACAGAAATGGGTAAAATAGTTCTCCACCGACAAAGTTGCTGAGAAGATAACTGACTAGTTTATTTAGTAATATTAGTACCCTTAAAATGAGAGAATTATAGGATACTTGACTACTAACAAAAATGAGTACTAGAGTAATATGAGACATCATCAAATGCAATGTGACTTAGTGCATTCGTCACATGATTTTAATTGTAAGAGAAAGCCACATTTATTGAACATTCTGAGTCACTTTGAAAAAAACTGCAGCTCCTCGTTTGTATTTTTCTGGTTTCTCATCATTTATTGCAATAACTGTCCAACGGCCACGTCTTGGGAACGCAAGAGAGCAAGAAGAGCAAGATCCAGATCTGGTCCAATTAGTGGGAGATTCTGGTTTAGTTTTGTCAGCCTCACGAAGCCAACACTTATTACAGATCTTGCAGACAAATTAAATGTCATCCCAAAATTAGATATCCCCATGTTACACTGCAACCAATGTTACCCATAACAATATATTCCCTATTATGCCACAACATATTACTATTTATACATCGAAATAAGTTTAACACAAAGATTTTTGATAATTTAAGATGTTGATTCAATTTGTTACATTATAAGAAATCAACTATAATCGCTTACCAATTGTACATACATATCCCCACCACCACAACATAAAACATTGGTCCCTACTCCAAAAAAGTTTAAAAGAAACCCATTGGTCCAAAGGGAATCCACACATAACTTTAGTATACACATCATATCCATCATCTTATAACTTTAACCCTCCCCATAATAAAAAAAAAAAAAAAGGTAATGAAAAATTGACATACCAGGGACACATCACACATGCATCCTCTTCTTTACGTTTTTTTTTTTAATTAATTAGGTGGAATATATATAATTTTGAAACAGATGCGTCGGATTAACATCGAGATCCTTTTTTACAAAAGAGTGCACCAGCACTGCCCGTGACTGAAGCTACTACTGAGGACGGTCTAGCCGACAAACTCGAAGCCTTAGCATAGCTTGAAGAGGCTCTTCCACCCGAAGCCGTGAAAAACGCACCGTTTAGGAACAAATCACCTTCTGATCTCCAATTCCATTTCTTCCATTTGCTTTGTGGTGCATCTTCGTACTTAGTCACCTATATATATTTTGGGTCAGATTAAATAGAATATTCCCATTTGACTAGAAAAAGAGGTAAAATTAGCTTTCTTAATTTACCTCTTTAAAGACATGATCGTTGGGAGCAAGAAACCTATTGCCTTGACTATTAATCGTTGGGGCTGCACTCCCACCAATTGCATACATTTGCCAATGTGTATAATCATTATTCACCACATGAAAATATCCATGTCTACATCTGCCAAAATCACACCGGCTTAGTTTTAAAACAATATAATTAAAAATAAAGGAACTTGTTTAGCAAATCAAAAACTATATTATTTAATTTAATTTACCTTGGCATTCTCTGAACAAGACCTTCGCCAAAGTGATTAAAGGCAATGGTGACTTGCATGTTCTTGTCTCTCGTGTACGAATCACTGTGTCCCAAAAGCATAACTTTATTGTGGTGCGTCAAGTAGTTGTTAGAGATCGTAATGGCCGTTGATCCATGAATGGCGTCGATCAGACCGTCAGCGCAGTTCGACAACGAGCAGTGGTCTACCCACACGTGTGAGCCACCAAAAATCGAGACGGCGTCACCGTCGGAGGCCGTCCTCCACCCATAATGCGACGGAGAGTCTCTAACGTAAGCATTACCCTTTCTTTTACAGTCGTGGATGTTGATACCGTGGATGATGATGTTGGTCACGTACTGAACCGTGATGCACGCGCCACCAGCGATATGGACGTTCACTCCACGTCCGTCTATGGTCTTGAAAGAGTTCATAATCAGCTCTTCTTTTAGCTTTATGACCATGTCACGAGCAAAGATGATCCAAAGCGGCTCGTCCTGGATCACGGCGTGTCTAAGTGTTCCGGGTTTAGGGTTGACCGCATCTTTGTCGCTCGAATCCGTCACCACGTAGATTTTGCCGTCACGGCCGCCGATTGCGTGTTTGCCAAACCCGATGGCGCAATCGGCTAGCCGTTGTCTGTTTTTCTCCCATTTCGGGTCGCATCGCCAACAGTCGTCTATTGGATTTCCGGTCCCACATGAGAGCACGCCTAGATTCCTCCTAGACGCATTAATCTTCCTACAAAACATATATTAGTACACAACAATAATGTTAAAATGTGGTACAAACTACCATAGGGTATTAAAGATTTTTTTACTCACTCGTTAACTTCCTGAACAACGAGGTCAGGGTCGGAGACCGGAGTGGAGGCAATGAAGGTCGGAGAAAGGACAAGGAGGAGACATGAGAAGAGGGAGAGAGACAAGTGAACAAGTGTCATTCTCATTCTTTGTCTCTCGAGAGGATTTTTACTTATTAATGAGATTTTTGAATGTGTTTGTTTGTTTGGTGATGGAGGAAATGGTGTGAAAGGCTTTGGCTTCTTATAGGAAAATCAGAATTTCATCATCCTCTTGATTTCTCGATTTTTTTTTTTTTTATTATGGAGGACCCACTCTTTTTAGATTCTTTACTACAAAGACGAAAATGTTTTTTTTTTTTTTTTAAATACCTACGTATATTTGGATAGGAATATTAAAAATCATATTTAAGTTGGTTTATTATATAAGTACATATGTAAGAGTTCTTGTGAGCTTTTAAAAATTTAGTGTTTATAGCTTATGAAAAATCTTTTGTTAACCAATATTATTTTAATTCACCGGCGTGCATTATTTCACCTATGTATATAACAAAAACTGTTGTATCAGCATTACATAAAGAACCTGGACTAGAAAAAAAAAATCGAACTTTCAACTTCGATTTTTGTTTTTTGTTTTCTTGATATTTTAAGCATATATTTATACACATGTCAAGTGGATAATATAATATGAAAACTTGAAGAATAATGTTTTGATAAAAAAAGGGAGTATTCTTTAATATGAGGAGCCTAGTGTATTACTACTAAGACTAGATTAAGACCCGTGCTAGACCACGGGTTGAAATTCATTTTATTTATATTGTAATTTTTATATAAACTAAAATTTATGTGATTGTTTTAAATGTTTTTTGGATAAAATATTATGCAGTAAAATCGTATGCTAAATATGATGGCTTGAAAAATAATTAACACTTATTTTGTAAGTTTTTATATTGTTAATGGTTCTAGATAAGTACCCGTTCTATAACACTGATAAAATTTTATTTTATACAAAATTTTGTATATTTTATATTTTAAAATAAAATTTGTATATGTT